>SATZ01000339.1:0-40622 GCA_004335205.1 Ascochyta viciae-villosae
GTGCGTGTGTGTGTGTGTGTGTGCGTGTGTGTATGTGTGTGTGTGTGTTCGTAGCGTCGCAGCGATGGAGGGTAGGCTGCCTTCAAGCAGAGCCTGAGTGAAGCGCTCGATGCGCGGGTAGCTCGTCGATTTCCGTCTTCTGGCCCTTGCACTCGTATAGTAATGTGGTGGGGTGGGGGAGCGGTGTGGGTGACGATGGTCTCGAGTTGTGGACGGTAGGAGGAGGGGGTCTGTCGGCCAGTGGGGTGTTAGGTTGACGTTGGCGGAGAGCTTGTTGTTTGAGGTGGGCGGAGCTCGCAGTGGGATTGAACAGGGTGGACGCACCTCGAAACACCCCTGCAGCTGAGGCGTCGATGAAAAGCGGAGAAGCACTTGCGCTGTCGCTCTCCGCAACGGCGTGCAATTGGTTGATTGGCTTACTATGCGAGTGTCTGGCTGTCGTGCTTGGTGTAGTTAAGGGAGTAAAATAAGAGCGACCGTTTGTTGTCGTGCGTCTGGCATTGGCTGCACTTCGATGGACCGCAGCGCTGTCAAAGGCCCACTAGCAGCCTTAGTCATCGCCGGACGTCATACCAGTCTCGCTGCCTCAGGCCAACATGGACCCTCATCGACATTGGAGGTAGGTAACCTGCACCTCACGTGAGTGTTTTGCTTGATATGGAATGCCTGCAGTGCATTCTGCTTTACTACATATACGTCGTGACGCCTACAATGCACACTGCAAACGCCGGTAATGCCAGTACCGCGCTCAAGCTCCCACCTTCACCAAGGATGCAACAGCCTCTGCCATGGTCCCGTTGCTCCACTCCGCCACCCGCCCTTGATCACACGTCTCGTGCACGCGTGATGCCAGTGTCCTCAGCATACGGTGCCTAGGGTCGTGTCCATCGAGACACATCTGTACCCAACTGACAACCCCACACCTGGTGATGAGTGTGGTACTCCCCCCAACCGCACTCGCCCTCAACAGCAGCTTAATTATCTTCTCCTTCGCCGCACCGCTGCAAGATCTCGAGGCGTAGAAAGACAGAAGCTGCTCAAAGATGTTGCTCTTCCTGAAGCTCTCCATGTCCCTGGGCGTGCGCAAGCCATCCACCAGATAGTCAAGGAACCAGTCTACTTCCTTGTGGTACGCACCATCATCGTCAGGCTCACTACCTACGATACTCCTGTACAGCTTGCGCAACAGGAAGTCAACATCCCAAGAGGGAGCTGTTGTGAGGAACTTGTTGATCTTGCTGAACATGACGTGAGTTGGATCCGCGAGGATACGCACACTGCGTGCTGCAAATACGCCGCCGATGTAGGGAAACGGCGTGGAGCCGGTAGGATCGACAGATTCCAGAGTTTCACCGAGGACGAGATAGATGGCTCCGAGGTCTTGCGTAAGCGAGTCCGGCTGTGTTGTGTTAGTAGGATGGGGGTGAGTAGAAGGGAGTGAACGTACGCCTATCGTTGCCATGAGCTGGCGGACGTTGCTGATGGCTTGTATCCGGATCTCCTGGTGTTTCGAACAAAGACACAGTAGCAACTCGCCAACATCACCATCTTCAATAGCCTCGTCCATCTCCTTTTTCCTCCATCGCGTTAGACCAGCATGCTTCTCGTCTTCTTGCGGCGGTAGCTCGAGGTCCACCACCGGCCCAGCCTTGACCGGTGCTGTAGCCACTGTCTGAGGGGCAGGTGAAGCACTCGATCGTTCTGAGCCACTAAAATCTGCACCGGTTGCTAGCTTGAGGGCCTCCTTCGCTCGTGCTTTGTACATCTTCCACAGGAAAGCGTCTTTCAACACTTCCTTGTAAGCGTTGCCGGCTGACGCAACCAAACTCTCCCGTACCAAAGCTAGCACTGACTCGTCCTCGCCAATGAGATTGAATAGGTAGAGGAGCTTCGAAAGCCACTGGGCGAGCGCCTCTGCTGCAGGTCCTGACGAAGACGCACCGCCCTTGAACGGCCACTGCTCGACTAGAGTCATCAGCAGAGGACTGAACGGTCCAATATTGGCAGGCGCCTGCGATGCCTTCGCGCACATGACATCCAAGTCGTCGAAGTATTTGATCGGTAGCTTGATGAATCGCGCGCAACAGTCGTCGAGAAAGTCAAGCACTTCTACCGAAGGCACAGAACCACTGGCTGGCTCAAGACTGGCAATAAGCGCATCTAGAGCATCCGGTCTTGTCTTCGTCTGTAGCATTTCCTGGTCATGCAACACCGCGTTGAGCAATGACTTGACGCCAGTGTACAGCTCATTCTCCTTCGAAGTGACAAGAAGTTTGAGAAGCGTGACAAACGGCGAGTGTTGCAGCGTTTTAGGCTTCTGCCACCAGCGCATCGCAGGCGAGTGCCGCGCCATCTGAATCCAGTGCTCGAGCTCCATGACACGGAAAGCTGTGTCCTCTGGCGATCCTGTAGGCTTTTCAACCTCGACCAAGGCGTTACATAGCGGTAGCGAAACGTCAAACTTTTCTTGCAGAGCGGCTTGAGGCGTCACTTCGTAGTACAGCCGTAGCAATCTTGTGATTGACTCGCGCTTTAGGGTTTGTAGTCCAGGCTTTTTCAACGCTAGGAAAACAGTTCTTATTGTTGGGCAGCGGCGGCTAAACTCTGCGACAAGACGCTGCGATGCTTGCTCCCACTGCTTCGACGGTCGTACAACGCTCGCCTCGTGCAATTCTTGGGCCATGCTTCGCAATTTTTGCAGTGCGACGATGAGTACACGGATTGCAAACATCTGAATCAAATCCGAGCTGTGGTTCAAGCACTTAGTGAGCACCTGCTGGTTCAGCGGCTGAGGCAGAACACTCTGGATCATGGCTGCGACCGGGGGTGGTTGGCTGCGGTAGTTCTTCTTTACGCCAAAGTACTTGGGTACCGGAAGTTGGGTGGTCTGAAACAAAAAGGCAGAGTATCCTATCCAGGTAGACGTAAGATTGGGATCGTAGTTGAAGTCTCTTCGCTTGATGAAGTAATCCGCGACCAGCTCTGGGGATGCCTCGAAGATCTCGATGACCAGCTTCTGGTGTGATGTGTTTGCGTACGGGCGCTGATTCTGGATGAACTCTGACAAGATGACGTTGCGCACCCGGCCCAATCTGTCGAACGTCTCCGCTGATTCCAGTCCCAGATCGTTGCCGTTGTCAGCGGCTTCGTCGAGATCGCCTTCATCGTCGTCATGCGTAGAGGGGTAAAAACCATTCGTTGGCAGCATGACGCCGTAGGCTGGATCAGTGCAGACCATACACAAGAACTCATGAGCCAACTCATCTGGCGCCTTGTGGCCTTCTGTCAGGGAACCCTCCTCCAAGTCGTAGTTGTATAGACCAGCAATGCGCGAAAGTGTCTTGCCGTTCAGGATGCGGCTCTTCGTCTGACGTGGAATCGTCTTATCCTGGAATACGTGACTTGTGAAGACATTGAAGATTTCGAAAATCAGGAAAGGCGGATCGGTGGCGAGGTGATCGAACACAGCTCGTGTGATGTTGGTGTTGGACAAAATTTCGACTTTGGCGCGTTCATCCTGCAGCCTTAAATGCGTGAGGAGGTAGCGAATGGCCGTAGTCCTGACGCTCGGTTTCTTGTGCATGTCCGCAACTGACATGCCTTTGTGCTCCTTCCATAGCGCGATGTTGCGCCCCAATATCCTTGGCTCCAGCGTGAAGTCCTTCTTCGCGTAGACGGCTCTGGCATGTGCGCCCTCATTGAAGCGGGTGAGTTCCGTGAGCAATCTGAGGGCCGGTGAGATGACGTTCTCTTTGTTGGACGCAGCAGAGGTACTACGGACTAGACGACGAGCAACGGAGGGCTGCAATATGGTTTTGGCGAGCAGGGTGCCATGTTCGCTGAACTCGGCGTGGCTGGACAGGACCTTGAAGACGAGGGCAAGCACAGCGGTGACTTGGGCGAGGATGGCGTCGAAGTTTGTCTCAGCCGCCCAGTCCCAGGCTTGTATGAGGTTTGGCAGAAGCGTCTCGTGCTTGTCGTCTTGACTCTTGCCCTTCTGCGTGTTGAGATATTCACCGAGTATAGCTCGCCGGCGGGGCACGTCATGCTCGTCGGCCGGGTAGAGGATCGAGTCTAGGAAGCGCTTGAGCAAGCTTAAGCCTGAAGGAGTAAGTCAGGTGAAGGGTGTGTTGTCTTTCTCTGCGCATACCGTTGCGAAATTCAGCCGTTGCATTCTGGTCAAAGTACAGGGCCTTCTGCAAGTCGCGCGCCGAGTGCACCTCGTCTGCACCTGCGCCATTCGGTCGTGGAGGATTGCGCTCGTGGCCACCCTCGATCCTCTGACGCTTGGTCGCGTGTGCGCTCCCCGAATCACTCTCGAAAGTCGTCCGCTTCCCCATGGCTGCCGGTATTAAGTGAGTGATGCGCCAGCCATTCGCATGAGCTCGAAAAGTTGCGTCCGCCTCGAAATTTCGACAGGGATCATAGACGCTAGTGGCTCATTGGCTACACGAGATGAGTCTAATATGTGGGGCATCTAAATCATCCTCTACAAACACCTTTGCCTTAGGTCACTGGAACACAGATACCCGTGCTCTGACCTGTGTATCAACAATGCACTTGCAGTATATCAAAAAAGTGTCTAGTCTATAAAGACGAATATAACGCCAGAGCTATGCAAATCCCAAACCACGTCATGGCACGTACAACCTGGAGTACGCGACCACCTTTGTCCGACAGCATACACATGTCGTATAGTTCTTACTTGCCAACCCTACACGGCACTCATCGCAAAGCGACAGGCACCCACATGGCCAGACAAGTACAGTCCTGGGCGTAAGCTGACACACGACGCACTGAGGGCCTTCGGAACCCATACCCTCAGCTCCTGTGTCCCAACTACCCGCTCCACCTGATGATCCTTGAGGGACAGTACCTTGTCTCTTACTGAGGATGAGGTCTTCCAACAACTGTTCCTCTTCTTCCGGCATCATGTTGGCCGAGCTTTCGAGCCGGTAACGGGACGTTGTCAGGATCTTGGCCTGGTCTTGATCGAGGGATTTGCGGTACTGGGAGCGTGTCATAATCTGCGGGCTCTGAAGATGACGAGACAGAAGCTGTGCTTCTTCGCGATCGTCCTTCGTCTTGGGGTCAAGAAGACGTGAGAGGCGCGACAGATCGATGGCGTTATCTGCTGCTGGTGTTGTCTCTCGACTGCCCTGATACGTGTCCCGCGTGGGTGTTCGTTGCCCATCATCCTCGACGTCCGACCAGTCCTCATGATCCGTGGTAGCATAGGATACAACACTTGTCGTATCATCCTCCTGCGGCGGAACATAGTCGTTGCTGGTATCGACATCACCAAAGCGACCGCCGTTGCGCCACCACGAGTACATGTAGTCATCGACGCGTCCGTCAGCCTCCTCGGCATCTGGCGCGTCTAAGAAACCGGTTTGACGAAGCCGGTCCTTTGCGAATGCTTCCGCATCGAAATGAGTATCGAGGCGCACGCGCGTTCGGTCATCCAGTGTCAGCCATGAATCTACAGATACTGCACGGCGCCGTCTGTCGTCGTGTGATGGCCGCGACTCCTTGACCGGACGAGGACCAGCAAGGCGCCTAAGCCACCTCGGACGATAGCCTACCCTTAATCTTTGCAACATCGCGATAGTCAGTCTTGCATGGATAAGCATGATTAACCTCGCGATACCCTTGAAGAATTGCCAGGTGAGATAGAAGCGTCCTCTTCGCTGCTGGAGCCCAGCTGGATCACCGTGCGACGCCGCACTGGCAGCCATGGGCGCAGCATTCGTACTCCGTGTCTTTCGCTCTCGTGCGTAACCCGATGTAGTGGATACGACGGAGCCATCCGTGTTTAGTTTGTCTTCGACCTCGACTCCCGCAGCCAGAGACTCTCCCTTCAGCTCCTCAGGTATTTTTGTCAGTGTTTGTCTGAACTGACGGCGGCGATCAAGTACTTCCTTAAGCCTCTTCTTCTCAAGAAAGGTCATGGGATGAACGTTGATTCGGATGCCTTCGTTGAGAAATACAGCCTCGCTAGCAGCAGTTAGAACCGTAAAGCCCACTTTGAGAATTGCGGTGTAGAAGTCCTCGTGCCAGCTTATTGTAAGCGGCGCTATCGATGACAGATGAATGTTGGCATGCAAATTGTTGTAGGCGACTTCAAATCGTTCTTTCCAGGTCATCGTCTCTGGTTGACCCGGGGGAGGAACCAAAACAGTGACGAAGAAGGCCAGGAGATAGATGAACCCACAAGTGGCGATACCAATCATGATCAGGAGGTGAGGAATAAATCCGATAATACAAACAGTAGGAAATCGTAGTAGACCGACGGGATTATCAGACTCTGCGATAGCTTCGGTCAGGCGCAAGAAGCTCCAGATAAAGGTGGCCATATATGCTACGCCCCATACAGCAGTCGAGACCAAACGGTATCTGGAGCGCACTCCGGCGATGGCCAATAGATTGCTAGTGAAATGACTGACACTGGAGATGAGTGAGATCAAGAGGACTTCTGGGGGCACATTCGCAATCCTGTTGAGCCCAGATCGCGACACCAAGACAGTTGTCCCATTTGGAACCAGAACGTTCTTCGGCTGGTTAAAACGCGTAGGATTGACGGTCAAGGGCTTGGTGACAACAGACTCTGCTTCGGCGAAGGCCAAAGAGTGCTCAAAGATAGTCATGCCAACTTCCTGGACAGGGGGACGACCTTGAAGAGCGCAAGACATTGTCTCCACGAACTGGCCAAAGCCCAGAGACATGAAAAAGGGCCAAAGCAAAGCGAGTGAGCCGTTTGGTCGTGTTGTGTCTGCAGCACTAGGGAGCATGCCAACAGCCCGACAAGAGTCTGTGGCATCTTCCCAGAAGAGGAAGCTGGACGAGGCGCGGTATAGGTATCCTTCTGCTCCACTGAAGTCTGTGCTCAGATATCTTCCTGAAGTCCCATATTGCATCTCTGACCAGTCTGGCGAGGTCTGACACCGTAGAGCGCGAACCATGTTGAGGTTCTGTAGGGCGAACAGCATGAGAGGCGCGATGTAGAGAGCGAAGCGCATATACAGGCGGTCGAAGGAGAGAGGGACACGGCTAGAGGCGTAGAACTGAGTCCTGTTGAGGAGAATGGCCTGCACGAGCAAGTCAGCATAACTTTGGCATGGTGTAGCAATGCGACTCACAATAGCAAACGTCGCGATAGCCCATTTGGACGTCATATAGCTGAAGAAACTGGCGACGTTCTTGAATGCCTGGAACATGCTGATGTCATCCTGCGACCCAGACGTCGATGCTGTTGCTGCTGCTGCTGCTGCCGCCGCCGCTACCGATTCTTGCACGAACTTGGTCGAGATGGTTGCTGCGGTACCGTTGGTAGCATTCGCCATGGTCGGCTCGGCAATGACGCTGCCACCAGAGCGCATCATTTCGCCAAGTGAACTGGCCTTGTCGAAGAGGCGCGGAAAAACCATGAGAAGATCTGCTGGTGAGGGCAGGAACGAAGTCATGTTGGTGAATGCGCCTGCAGTTTGCTCCATTGTGGCCGAGAGTGCCACCATGTACCGGGCAGCCGTGCCGCAGGGGATAGAGCGAGAGAAGGGTGCAGGGAGGACTCTATCGAGTCAAGCGCATGGTGTTTGCCAATCTAGGGTCAGTCACCAAAGAAGACCCAGGGGGTTTCAAACATGTGCGTTGGAGTGGTCGTGTGAGAGTTGGCTGCGATGTCGCGCTCGCGTCATGTTGTGGAGTGCAGGAGCGACCGGACCAAATGCCGCGGTCCCTGGAACCATCGATTGCCCCACATCTCACCAGCAGCTAACATCGATCAACAACTAACATCAATCAACAGCTAACATCAATCAACAGCTAACATCAATCAACAGCTAACATCAATCAACAGCTGACATCCACGTCTATTGCACGACGTTGTCGTTCTACAGCGAAAAACAAGAATGGCTCCGCAGGTCAGTGACTGTTTGCAGCGAGGCTTTGAATACTGTCGCCCTTCTAAGTTCGATCCTCAAACTGAACAGGAGCGTAGCGGCAGTTTGAAGCAAGTTTTATTAGGACAATCTTGCATTGATGGCTCACAGTAGACAACTAGCTTATGATGCAAATAGAGAATAGACCTCAGTTGACCAACGGACGAAACACCAGCATTCATCTCTAGCACACACGCATTTAACCTGCTAGAGCAGCCCTGGACACAAGTACAGAAATCTATCAGCCCCAAGACTCACAGAGCACACGATATAGGGCTACCCGAAGAGAACATAACAAATAACCTCATGTGTCGTCCACCTACCGGAATGTGGCGGGCGGTGCCTCCTCCACCAACAACCTCCCTTATCACACTCTCAGCTCTCAGAAGAGCACGGAATGGGAGGTTCGACCATAATTGCACTTGTGGTAATCCCTGATAACGGGCTCAAGGCCTGGCTTGAGAGCGCACGGAAACAACGACTTGTGACTATTAAAAGCGTCAATGATTCTGGTACCTAGCACCAGTCTCTTTGTTTTGTACATCTGCACAGCCATAGTTTGACTGAGCCTCAATCCAAGCCTGTTGATTACTGATTCGCGATTACTGGCTCTGATGGATATCGCTAAAGGGAATTTGCCCCTTGCATATCATGCTTCTTGCGCGCGTCCCTTTTTGGCATGGAATGTCTTTCAGTTCCGTAAATACTCTGCGCGCCCTTTTTTTCAATCCACTGCTTACTCTCTTCTACCAGTTCGGTATCGCCCCGTCACTCTCTTTGTTCTGACACTGTCATTTCTAATCTAGCCTACTGTATCTGCATCACCCACTGCATCCGAGAACAACACAAACTTATCATTGTTCTTTGCTCCTGCCCCTTACTCTTGACTAACTCTAGTGCCCGTCGTTGCCCCCTTGGCCTGCATATTCTGATTCACCAAGACGATGAAAGCCTTTGGCTTTCTGATAGCCGCTGCGGCACTGTTCAGTGGGACAGTGTCGCAGCTTCTTCCTGTAGCGAAACAGCCCGCCCCAAACAGCTCTTTGGGCAATGGATGGCGATACAAGGGTTGTTACAGGTACGCGTTGCACCGCCTTGGCTGCAATCTTCTCCTACTGACATACCCCAGCGACGCCAGATACGATCTACCTGTCTCACACGCCTTGGGCGGCGCCTTCAGAATGCAGAATCCCAACGGTGGTGTGTCCTGCACAGCCTATTGTAGAGGCCTCAGCTACAATTTCGCCGGTACAAACGACGACCAGTGCTGTATGTTCATGGAGTTGTGACTGTCGGCTTGACCGCTGCTGACGGAGCCATAGGGTGCGACAACGTCATCAATCGCAATAATTCGCTTCTCGTTGGCATCCTGTCTCCGCTCGGCAATGCTGCATGTCAGACTGGTTGTCGGGGAAACACAGGCGAAGCCTGTGGAAACCTAAACACCTTCATATCCATTTATGAATTTATTGTAAGTGGATTTCTTGAAAATGCCTGTGTGCCTGTATTCTTGTTGCTTTGCTTCTTGTACTTGTTTGACGGAAGCGTGGAGGGACCGAGCGTTCGGCGGAGGATGGAAATCGGGAGAGAGGGAGTCAAAGAGGTGGAACATGCAGGGAAGAGGAGTGGAAGGGGGCGGTTGCTGGAGAGGCCCTTATGTTGGGACCCCGGCTGCTGGAACTTTCAGACTCTGCTTCTAGCGTCAACCAACTCAGTAAGTATCAAACCCCTCAACTCGACAAAAGTAATGTGCCAAAAATACTGCATATTGATTTATTCGAGAGAAGCTCTCACGATGTGTACTCCCATCACGACTTCGTCTATTTGATATCACCGCTCTTAACCACAGTAGCAAACACATCCCCCAGCTCCGCCAGTGTCACCTTTGTGAGCTCATCTCCCTTAACGCCTGGGATATCTCGGTCTCCAATCCCGTCCTCAACAACAAGCACATCGTACCCCCTCTGGCTCGCCTGCCTTGCCGTCGTACTAACACAAACATGTGCCATATATCCCGTCAATACAAGCTTCTTGACCCCCCAGCCCTTCAGAACTTCTTCAAGATTCGTCTCAGCAAAAGAACCCGGGTGGCTCTTCCAGATTACTTCCTCGCCGTCCTTGGCCTTCAGGGCGTCGAATTCCTCGGCCAAGGCTGTGTCCGGGGTAAAGATGGGCGCTCCTTCGGGTGTCCTGTGCAGGATGTGGACGACTTTGCCATTTGCGGCTCGGTACTTCTCGAGCAGAGAAGCAATGACTTTACCGCTGGCTTCGGCGTTGGTGACCTTCAGCTGGCCGGAGGCGTACTCGTTCTGGGCGTCGATGATGAGGAGAGCCGAGTCGGTGGGTGATGCGGTGGAAGCTGGAACACCGAGGAACTGACGGAAAGAAGTAGCCATGTTGTTCAGCGGAGTTTTGGGTTTCGTGGTTGCGGAGCTGGGTTGTAAATTGCGTAGTATACTTTCTCAGAAACCGCAGATTGGGCCGTGGTTATATAGATCCAAAACTGCAATTTGCCGAGGTCTCTCGAGCCCTCGACACTCCGCATTTTACTAATGAATGCTTGGAAATCCACCAGGCTATCTTCACTACAGAGAGAGAGGGTCGTCGATGTGGGTCGCATGTTGCTCGCGCTAGCATTGTTACAGCTATCCAATCACATGCGTTCCCTTCGCCCAAAGGCTAACGCAATAAGGCAGTTTACACCGCCAAGCTGATCGACATCTGGGACTCTGACTGCATTACTTGCTTTAGAAGATTGAGGAAGTTTGGACCGATTCGAAATTGTCATGTTCAATGAATCCGTGCGATCGGGTCAGGATTGCAGATTCATTCGGAGAATCTATTCGGCGGTCTTAAAGAACGCTTCATACTACTCTTGAATATCTATAATGCTAGAACTCTGCTACCAGCTTGGGAATACCTGGTTCCAGCCACCTCGTTCGATCCTCAAAGCCCTCCTCCTTGACAGTTTTGGCAAGGTCAGGCCGAATTCGGTGAAGTGCTTCCAAGACTCATAATGAACAGGAACCATTACATCCGCCCCAATCTCCTTTACCGATTTGATCGCTTCCTTACCACCCATAGTAATCTGAATAATTCCAGAAGGCATTGGCGCATGTGCGTTTCCAAGGTGAACCTGAGCGACTTGGATGTGCCACTTCTTTCCAATTTCAACAAGCTCGTCAAGGTAAACGGTGTCTCCGGAGATCCAAATAGCATTTGGTAAACCAGAGGAGTGTACTCCAAACAAATCCGTTTCCAGTACGAAGCCAGTGACTTCTCCGCCGGGTATATGCTGGCAAGGGGTGCCGGTGATCCTGAAGTTCACGCCGCCGATGAGTGCGTCCACGGTTTCCCATGGCTTTAGAGCAACGACGCCCGGACGAGGCGCAAGTTCCTTTGCTCCGTCAGGAGTCGTGAAGACTCTGCGGCCGTCGAGAAGCTTACGGCCCGCGGGGTCGAGGTTGTCCACGTGGTCTTCGTGACTGAGCAGGATGGCGTCGATTGGCGGCAGGTCATGTATTTGCAATGCTGGACTCTCGAAAGATACTAGGTGAGGTGGGGGCGGGATTCCATTCATTTGAGATTTGATATCCTCTGGCAGCTTCTCGAACACAATGGAGTTGTCATGTTCTGAAGGCGGACAGAACACCGGGTCTGTGTGAAACTCAACACCATCGATGGTTACGATGCTTGTTGCCGTTGTGATGTGAGTGACAGTGACGGTATTTTCGAAGTTGAAAACATCCTGTCAGTAAAGTAAACGATCTCCCTCTAAGCGCAGCGTCTTTTGTACGAAGGAGAGACCGCACAATGGCGGTGTTCAAGGCTTTATAGGAGACTATCGTGTAAAAAATACACAGCAGGGCTCCATTACCAATTCCTCTTTCTCAGGCTGACAAATATGCAAGACACACTTAATGCTGTTGGTCATTCCACATCGCACGCTAGCATAGCTGCACTGGCTCGCTTCGGCGACCTATTCAGACCCCACCTTGTATGGTGCAGTACCAATTCGGCTCGGGTCACCGGGTATATGGGTATTGTATGCCTACCGACCATCAGTAGTATCCTGATAAAAGGTGCAAACCTACCTCGCACCCCACAAATCTGTCCGATCCCGCCTCGGCTGCGATGCTTCTTCATTTTTCAATTATCCCCTCATAGCCCTGAACCAAACTGATATTCAAGGTGCCTTTTACTCCCACCACTATGTACTACGCTGCGGCAATCATCAATCTTGTCCCTATCCCCAAGCATCGCCTTGTCAGCCAAGGTCTTATCTCAAAGTCCGCAGCGGCCATCCGATCCTCTCCGGATCTAGTAAAGGGCAAACCCATAATCATATCCACCTGGCAGCCTTTCATAGGGTCGCTCTTCATCATTGATGAGTGAGGTGTGTGAGTAGAAAGGCTTCCTAGGGAATACGGAACTGGCCTGAAAACCTGCTGACTTTGGCAACCCACAGCGACTCTCAACTACAAGTGGGGCTAAAGCTGTCGGACCACAGCTTTGAAGATAATGTGGCTCTTTAGATAAGTACTGCAGCTAAAAGTTTGGTTGGGTATGCGTACTACAAGGCAGAGATGTACGTCGGGTTGGGTTGTCTTTGGGTTGCTCCATGGCTGAGCTCTATGGCTTTGCTGTGTTCTAGTGGTATCTAGTGGCAGCCGCTTTTTAGAATATTAATTGGATCGACTGTAATGCTAATGTATTTCTGCTTCTTTGACATTTCAGTCCCAGTCTTATCTTATGAATCAGACGCCCCGCTTTATGCAACGCTAGCACTACTAGTTCTGTCTAAAACTGTCTTAGACTGTCTGTAACTATCTAGGCTAATTACAATCTGCTAATATAATTAGTAGGCAAAGTGTTAGTAGAGCGTCTAAGGAAAAATAGGAATTGCTTTAGTGTAACTCTAATTTAGATTATTGTTTTTTAACACTATAATTAACAACTACTAGCTATTACTATCTATATTTATTAAAGTAAGAGTTATATAATATATACTAAATAATTCTTTGCTTACCTGTCTATATTAAGAGTTGCGCTAATTAGTTTAAATAGGCAAAGTATATTATAACAGTTTTAAAAAACTTATATACTTAAACTTACTACCTATATCCTTTATATTATATCTTGCTCTAGTCTACTACTACTACTTCTATTTATACTACTACTTATCTGCAACTATCTAGAACTATCTTAGCTACCTTATACTATCTGCAACTATCTGTAACTACTTATTACTATATAATATTAGTGTTTTAGAGGTAGACTTTAGCATATAGCATGCTAGTAGACAAGTACTACACTATACTCTTCTACTAGCACAGGCACACAAGACTATCTAGTACTATCTAGTACTGTCTAGTACTGTCTAGTGCCTATAGTCTAGTTATATTCTACTTATCTAGAAGGTTACAGTAATGTAGTTACGCTGTAAACAGAGCTAAGCCTGTTTATTATTAGTAGTTATTTAACTATCTATAACTATCTGCAACTATCTAGAACTATCTATAGTTATCTAAAATAGTGTTATAATCCTACTTAATATACCTCTTCTACTTAATAAATATAGCCTACTATAATAATTATATAAAGTATACTTATACTTATAAACATATATTAAGCGCTGTCTCTCTACTATCTAATATAGCAGCCTCTATACTATTATTAGCTTAGTTAAAGCACTTGCTTAGTAAGATACCTTAGATATCTATTAAAAAGTTGCCTAAAGTAGTTAAAGCTGCCTTATATAAGGTATATGCGCGCTTATAATAAGTAGTTATTACAGCCTATTTCTAGCAGATACTTATATATATAGGGTATGCTTTCTAATAGCTACGCTTTAAACAGATCTAAACTTAATAATAGTTAATATTCTATTATAGTAATATTGTTCTTATTATATAGACTAGCTTTAGAAAAAGTCTTATCTTTTATATATATACTCTCTTAATATATAAGATTACTCTTTAGTTAGTACTACTAACTAGGCTTAGAGAAGAACAGCTAGAAGATATTTAAAAGTTTCTTAGTACTGTACTATATCTAATTAATGCACAAACCTGCAGTGCTAAGAAGAGGTTACTAGCTGTAGTTATAAACAGTAAGTATACTTATATTCTTCTAGAGCCTAAGTAGGCATCTATATAGGCATTTTAGAAGGCACTAGCACAGCCTAAATTCTAGGCTTGTATTAGTCTTGTAGCTATTAACAAGTACTATCTTATATAGTAGTAAGAGACTTTCTACCTAGTGTTTACTATGCTAGGTTAGCTTTAGACTATTCTTTATCTAGATATTATCTAGTTTAGATATTCTGCTATGCTTAATAGTATAGCAGAAGACTAAGTATTAACAACAGCTAGATTTAGGTGTTTAGGGGAAGAGAGGTATAAAACATCTATTATATAGACATTTGTAGATTAACTTAATATCTCTATATATATTGCACTAATCCTATAGGTAAAGCTAATAAGTTAGAATATACTCTAGTTTCTATTTACAGACGTGTTTAATAGGACAAAGGCTACCTCTAAGAAGATACTAAAGACTATTATCTTTATTAATAGTAAGAAGAAGATATATTATACATTAGTCTAGATTATAGACACTTTTGTCTATCTAATAGTAGGGTATTTAGTAGACGCATAATACAGTGTATATATATCTACTAGCCTATACTATATTCTTAATATTATACAAATCTTTACTATAAACGTCTCTTAGTATAACTAAGACATAACTTTTACTAAGTTTTATAGTCTAACATTTAGAGCACGTATAGTAATTATAATAACTACTTTAGGTATAGGTATTAATATTGCTAATGTTAATTAGGTTATAATATATAATATACTAATTATAAAGAGTATAGGTAACCTATAGCAGCGTCTTAGTTATAGAGAGTATAGTAAAGAATATATAAGTAAGGCTTATATTCTTCTCTCTTACTAGCTGTTTAATATAGAGAGTTGTAATTCTACTGTAAAAGAAAGTGTGTTACAGTCTAACACATGTGTTAATATATCTGTTATATAGTAAGGTTAACACGTAGTATCTTATAACTAGCTTCTAAAAGATTATATAGTAGCTAGACATATACTAAGTTAACTGTTCTAGAGTGTAACACCTAGAGATCTTAGTAAACCTAAGAATAAGGTCCTACGTAGTTATAACTATAATAGAGATTAAGAAGAACCTATAGGTAGTAGTACTACTAAGACTACTATTGCTTCTAGTACTAATAATAGGAGGGTATAGACTGTACAGGATTAAAAAAACTATAGTAAGCTACTACTAGCTTAGCTAAAAGTAGTAAATAGTTACTACTATTACTAGAGTTTCCTAGTTAACCTTAGAGAAGACAAGCTACTACTATATAAGCAACAGCAGGTTTCTAAGAAGATTTATTACTTAGCCTGTAATCTAGCACTAGCTGTAAGCCTAATAATTCCTCTGCCTTTGCCTAAAAGTGTTAAGCAGCTCTAGAGTAGTTTAAAGGCCTCTTATATTCTTAATTATCTAGACTAGTATACTATAGAATATGCAACAGCCCTATACTACACACCTAGCTATAAGTATCTTATACTTCCTAGTTTATACCTTAATAAGGTTAACTACTAGAGGATTAGCTACTAATTAGTAGAAATAGACATAGCTGTGTTTATAGTAGAAGGGATGCTTAAAGTATTTCTTTTTCTTACAGACTAGAAGTTATCCTAGAGTAAGGGCAATATACTAGTAGTAAGGCTGCTTCTTATTTGTAAGACTGCTCTTTATAAATAAGATAAGGATCTCTCTAAAAAGGTAGAGTTAAAATAGGTAAGAAAAGCAGTCTATACTGTTCTAAGCTAACAGTTATAACCTTCTCTACCTAATTTTTTAGAGAGTGCTTAGCAACTGCTAATATAGTAGGATAATAAGGTAGCAGTTTATATTACTTAAGTAGACGTACTATCTAAACAGGTTATTTAACTAGTACTACTAGCTCTTTATTCTGCTATAAGAAGTGTTCCCTATTATAATAGTTTATCTTCCTACTCTAGAACAGCGTTAACGCTCTAGAGTTAGAGGTAGATAAGAAGTATAGTGCATAGTAGTAATTAGTCTGTTTATATAATAGATACTCTATAAACTATACCTAAGTTCCTACTCTAGGCCTAGATATTATTAATAGATAAGCAACCTATATCTGCTTATATACTAGTTGCTAGTAATAAGAGGCCCTAAGATAACGTGTTTATAATACCTAGTATACTAAAGTTAAGCAGACTAAGACTAATATTTACACTAACTTTCTTAAGGACTAGTTAAAAGCAGATACTTTCTAAGAAGAGTAAAGAGTTATACTACTATATATAAATACTATCTAGTACTATCTAGTACTATCTAGGACTGTCTATATATGCTTTAAGATAGTAAAAGCTAGTTTTAGCTAGTATAGTAAATGTAAACTCTATTTAAATAGTTACAGATAGTACTCTTTTATACTCTAAGCAGATATAGATAGTTTAGAAGCTAATTAGATAGTTGTAGATAGTTTATAGGCTAATTAGATAGCTATAGATAGTTATAGATAGGTTATAAGTCTGCTAGACATAAATAAGGTTTAGTAGGTAGGTAATATTATTAGGCTAGTAGTAAGTAGATTAGTAGCTAGGTTTACCTTTACTACCTTAGCAGAGGTAGATAGCAAAATTTTATAGCAAATTAAAAACCTTTAACTAACTTTTACCTTACTAAATAACAATTTTTTTTTTAAAAATGTTTAATAATTAATACTAGCTTACCTTCTGTAATAACGCTAGTAGTGTTACTAGTAATACTACTACTAGCTAGCTGTACTCTGTATATAACTACATAGTATATTTATTATAGTATAGCTATAGCTATAAACTATAGTATTAGATTATAATTAATAGTACTTTAGAGTGTTAACAGACACTATTAGGTATTCTAGAATAAGCTAGCAGTGCTGCCTACTCTCTATTACTAGTAGTAGTAGTAGTAGTAATAACAGTAGTAATAGCAGCAGCAGCAATAGCAACAGTAACAGTAACAGTAGTAGCAGTAGTAGCAGCAGCAGCAGCAGCAGCTTACTACTACTGCTGCTATTACTACTACTACTATTACTACTACCTACTAGCAGCAGTAATAATAATAACAATAACAACAACAACAGCAGCAGTAGCAGCTTACTGCTACTACTGCTGCTGCTACTACTAATACTGCTGCTACTAATACTGCTACTGCTACTAATAATAACAACGCCTATTCTATTAGTAGTGCTAATCTTCTTAATAAAGAAGATTAAGACTCTAGTGCCTACTACTTATCTCTTAACAGAGAGGACTAGCCTATAGCTAGTAATAGTAATTCTTATTAGGAATTACTGTCTAAGAGCGTATCTGCATTAGCTAATATTAGAGGTAATACTCTAATATTAGACAATAGAGATACTAACTAGGAAGACGTTTTAGTAGGTAGAGAGGAGAAGAAGAGAAAGGAAGTAGAAGAGGAGAGGAGAGAAGAGGTAGTAGAAGAGAAGAAAAGAGAGGAGATAGAGGTAGGTAGGTCTGTAAGTAATCTCTAACCTGCTCTTAGCAGTATCTCTGCATTATAAGTCCTATATATCTAGTTTATAGTATAGTATACTAATAGGTTGTAGTACAGAGTCTTTATCTTCTTATATACTGTGTAGAACCCTGCCTTCTTTAGAGGTATTAGCTAGAGGTACGTAGTATAATAGTTTATTAAAGACTAAGAGGCTATAGACACGCCTTAAGCTAGTAAGAGTATTAGCCCTAGGTAAGTAGAAGTATACTTCTTCTAATTAATAGTACAGCCTAGCCTACTAGCCTGCCTTAAAGAACGCTTTAAAGAGGCAGAATTAGATTAACTATACTAAGTTAATTCTAGAGACAAAGCTTAAGTATAAGCTCCTAGATAATAACAGGTATAGTACTTATAAGACTATAGACTATAAGTATTAGGCGTACTCTATAAAGAGACACTAAATAGTTAACTACAGTATTAGTACTTATGCCTGCTATTACTAAAACCTGCAAGCTAGAGGCTGTAAAGTCTCTAGTTTTAAGAAGAAGTAACTAAAAGACCTTTATAGTAATAGTAGTACTAGAAGTACTAGGCTCTAACCTGCTATAGTGTAGTTATAAATCTAGTTTATACTAGTAATAACTATTACCTAAGAGTGTAGTAAGGAAGCTAGTTCTTCTTTATAGGGTTAATCTTAAAGCGCTCTAGCTAGTTAGTGTTAGCTATAGAGTAAAGCAACCTAGGTATTATAGAAGGTTAGCCTTATAAGTCTCTTATAGACTACTACAGTATATCTGTTTATAGGCGTATAGAAGACTGTACATTACTAGAAGTATAGTTTATATAATACTAATAAGATAGACTTATATTATACGTGCTTCTAAGATTATAAAGTAACTAATATATATACTAATTTAGCTTCTTAATAAATAGTTAGGTTGCTAGGATAAGTTATATACTACTAACTACTTTCTATATATAACTACATATGCATATAACTGCTAATAAGTATCTGCAACTATTTGCTACTATCTGCTACTATCTACTAGGTAGGTTAACTGCAGATTTTGCGTAGTTAGAGGTACTACTAGTATATTAGGAAAAAAACGTAGAAATGTAGAGTTGCTAGTACACGTAGCACGTTTGCTTAACGTCTGCCTAGCAGCTGTAACAGCCCTAATGTTAGAAAACACAGCTAAAACAGCTAAAACAATAGGATAATAGGTTGCTATATTCTATAACTGCCTAATAACGTAGAATACTTGTACTATGTTCTAGATACGCGTTCTGCTGCCTTAATACACGCAACGCATATAAGTGCTAGATGCTATTCTAATCTAGCTACTTATACTATAGGCTACAGTATAGAAGTTACTTCTAGGTACTATATATGTAGATTTAATTGCGCTATTACTATTTATATTAAATTACTTATAGTACTAGATAATACATACAACTAACTCTACTGTATATAGCACTGTATATTCCTTATACTTATTCTATAGTCTCTAAATTTGTACTATGCCTTATAGTACGTGTATGTTACCTTAATACATACTGTGCCTTACAGTCCTTCTATAGCATCTAAATTTATACCTTGCTCTATAGTATATAAATATTACTATAATTCCTACTATGCCTTATTACAGTTATATGTCTATGCAATTTATACTATGTAGTATAGTATATTTATAGTTATTATAGTAGTATTATACCTTATAGTAAGTGTATGCTCTCTTAATTTGTACTATACTGTATAGTATAGTATAGGCGTGTAGACAGTACGTGTACACAAAACTACTTCTTATATACAGCTATTATAGGCTATTAGCCTCTTCTCTCTCCTTAGCTTCTTCTTTCTATTAGTTTAGTTTATATTATGCTATTTATTAAGCTGTTAAAATAGACTATACTCTCTTCTAATAGGTTATTAACAAAGTAGTAGAGTTGTACTTTCTTCTCTTTTTTCCTTACCTATAGCCTTTTGCAAAAGCTGCCTATATTATAGTCTAAACTAATAATCTTGTTATCCTCTTATATTATAATTAATATATTATCTACTATATATAACACCTAAAACTCCTAAAGTGTTATATACCTTTTAATATAAATAGTATGTATTAACCTGTCTATACACTCTAACCCTACTATATAAGTCTCTTATACCTTCCTTAAACTACTATTGCCTTTTTAATTATAGCTTTACTGCTCTATAACTAACAGATTATTATTTCTACCTACTTCTAAGGTAGAAGCATTCTGTCTTGTATTACGCGTCTTATTAGGTAGTAAGGTTTCTAGTAGTAACCTTTGTATCTAATAATATATATCCTAAGTTACTTTATTATCTATAGCTATAATGCTTTCTATCTCTATATTAGGCAACAATACTTTATTTTTGCTAAGTAGGTTGTCTAAGTTGTTAGTATATTTGTTTTGCATTATTAGTATATAAGTATCTATTACTTTTAGCTATTATATACACATCTATACCTTTACTATTATCTTATCTCTTACTATATTCTGCTAGCGCTCTGCCTGTCTCTCTTATTAATATAGTAACATTATATAAAGACCTTTATAGTATTAGCACTATACCTTACAGTCTCTTATATATACTTAGTAGAAGCTAAGATAATATATTCTATATTATATATAACCTATCTTTTTATTTCTTTAAAGCCTACTACAGCTATATATAAAGAAAATATATTATTATTCTACTAAGCTTCTTAAAGTATTACGCACTATTAGAGTTTATAGTAAGCATGTCTTATATCTTACTATAGAGAGTTTCTAATAGGATTTTGTCGCGCAGGATAGAGCCTCTAGGCTTACTGCTAGTTGCTTAGGTGTTTAGCACTTATAAAATAAGCGTCTCTATAGCTGCCTACAAACTTAATTTAGCAAGATTACGTTATCTCTAAATTTCCTTTATATATAAGTAGGCTTTATATACACAAAGCAGATAGATACTAATTAAATACAATTAATTAACTAAGTTACCTCTTACTAGCTCGTTACAGTTATAAGCCTAGGACGCTGAAACTGTGCTAGCAGAGGCTACATAGATTCTAAGTTAAGTAGGTAACTAGAGCTAAGATTAGCTAGGGCAAGGTCCCTGTCTTAAGTTGTGCTGTAGCAAGAAGCTAGTTAGAGCATTAAACTTAGTCCTACAGAAAAGTCTACCTTATTACGCTGTACAAGTAACTCTTAGTTAAGATAACCCTGCTATAGCTACCTTAGCACAGCAATCTGAGCAATTTCTCTACCTCCTGCTAAGCCTAGCCCCTGCTTGCTAGAGGTAAGGGGGTGTGTTGCACAGAATATTACCTATATTATTGCAGTAAATTAGAGTACTGTTGTACTAGTATAACTACTCTTTTTAGCTGCAACAGTTATAAGCCTAGGACACTAAAACTGTGCTAGTAGAGGCTACATAGATTCTAAGTTAAGTAGGTAACTAGAGCTAAGATTAGCTAGGGCAAGGTCCCTGTCTTAAGTTGTGCTGTAGCAAGAAGCTAGTTAGAGCGTTAAACTTAGTCCTATAGAAAAGTCTGCCTTGTTATACTGTATAAGCAACTCTTAGTTAAGATAACCCTGCTATAGCTACCTTAGCACAGCAATCTAAGCGATTTCTCTACCTCCTGCTAAGCCTAGCCTCTGCTTGCTAGAGGTAAGGGAGTGTGTTGCATAGAATATTGCCTATATTATTGCAGTAAATTAGAGTACTGTTGTACTAGTATAACTACTCTTTTTAGCTGCAACAGATTTATATAATTGCGCTATATAGGAACTGCTGTTAAGTAGGCTTAAAAGCGTTAGTATTAGCAAATAACAGAGTAGAAAGGTTATATTTATGCCTTAGTTAAATCTTTAGCTATATAGTAGAAGTTCTTTGTTAGCAGAGTAGATAGCTAACTTAAGTACTCTTTCTATGTTGTGTTAAAGCTGTACACTGCTTATACTATATCTCTTATATATATTATTATCTGTATATAAAACATAATAGGTATCTCTTAAAACTAAATAGGTTATACTCTTATTAATAGTACGTTTTTAGTATTAAACTTATATAGAAAAGAATAAATAGGCTAGTAAGTACTAAGATATATTAGTAGAATCCTTTATTAATATTTTTGTACACTTCTGTTTAGAAGCTTAATATAAGACGCACAAATAATAAGTTGTAAGTAGGTATCTATAGATCTATCTAATAATTATTAATTATCTTACTATATAGCATTCTACTTAGTAGTATTATTTACACAGCTTTTGCAACTAGTATATTATTAGCTTTAATGTTATAGTACTTTTATAGTATTCTCTAGCCTATGCTCTTATAGGTGTGTGTGTATATAGTGCTGTACCTAGCATCTACATACACTTTACTCTTCTCTTCTCTATTTTAGCAGTCTTACTTATTCTTATCTAATACCTCTATACACGTGTTTATAGTTTATAAGCAGCTACTAAGCTTTACGTCCCTAGCTTAGCTGTCTGTAAATAATACTAATAGAGATAATATAGATATTATCTACTATAAGGTGCGTAGCCTCTTAAGAGACACTAACAAACTCCTTAGAAATAACTACTAAGCTAATTAGCTATAGTAAATTATTAAGTAGTTAACCTTACTACTATACTACTATCTTCCTGCGTACTAAGAGGTGCTATGTTTGCTTATTTTGTTGTCTTACTATAAAAACCTAAAGAGAGCTTTTACTTGCTTCTAGCAGGTGTTTCCTTTACCTATTAGCAGTACTTATACTAGGTGTTATACCTTACACGTCTTAAAAACTTAGGCAACTTACCTTCTTAGATATTATATTTATTCTCCTTAACCTAGTATAGAGTATAAAATCTAGTTATATAGTGTAGTTAGTGTATACTTACGTATATAGAAGGTTACAGGCATAGTAGTCTACGCGTTAGGTTTATAGTAGGCTACCTTATTTTATAAAGTTATAATAAGACTGTATTAAGCCTAGCTAAGTAGTGTTATAGACAGCTCTAGCCCTACGCAGATAAAGTAGGCAAAGTTTTAACTAATATAACACTTAGATTACCTATTAGCTAAAAAGTCTTATAATTAGACATTAGACTCTTATAGTAGCTAGGCTTATACATAAGCGCTGCTACCTTATAATTAGTATGTATCCTGCCTATAAATAGTATTTATCCTTATCTTTTCTAGACGTTATTTCTATCTTTACGTATAGAAAACTTATACTATATAGACTAACTAAGACTAAGTATTATATATACTTACCTACTTAGGTTTAATAATCTTATAGTTAATTAAAACTGTAGATATACTACTGTTGTTTTTAACTACTCCCTTATAAGCACTAGACAAACCCTCCTCTTACTATGCTCTAACATTATAGTTAGTATAGAAGGCCTACTATTCTATTCTTAGTATTTTCTATGTTAGTTCCTATAAGTAAACTCTGTAATAGTATTACAAACTCTAAGCCTTCTTTTATATACTATACGCACAGTATAGACAGAATAGATACTATTATAGTTTATTAGATCTCTGCAGAGGTTAGTAATTACAGCATAGTAGAGCTGTAAATAAGCTGCAGCTTCTGCTTAAGCGTAGGCAGTAGAATAGTAGTAATTATAATAGAGTTAGAGACTATGTTTATTGTATATGTGTGTTATACTATATTACTACTATTACTTATTACCTTCTCTTATATATAGTCCTATCCTAATAGGTGCTTTATTAGTGTTATATCTAAAAGCAGCTTATTAGTATACTTCCTACTAGGTGTAGAGTGTCTAGTACCCTATACACTCTCTAGCTACTTCTTTATATAGTGTAGTGCTAAACACTGCTATTATAATAAGACATTATAATTATTACCTACCTTCTTCTTTCTTATATCTGCTTGTCTCTATTACTGCTTTACTTAGCGTATGTTGCTATTAATATATTATATAATTTAGAGGGTATTTATATTAAAAGTAGTATCTAACACTCTGCCTAAGACCTTATAATAGTTATACCTTACTTCTATACCTATTTACTTTACAGTAGCTTTTAATTATATACTCTTTATCTATACTCTAATTAAACTCTCTTCTTATATCTTTATTGTAAAAGCTGTGTATATTACCTTATACTATCTGTTACTTAGGCTAAGCTTATCTTTAACAATATCTAATAGTCTTATTTAATATATTATTTCTATATTAAGCGTTAGGTAGTGTAGTTATTAAACTATTAGTTAATATAGTCTAGTATTATACAGGTTAGTTAAAGGTAGAGCACAGCTTAGCAGTTACTAGTGCTAGTACCTAGTTTATACTCCTTAGCACAGTACGTTTGTTAGCGCTGTCTATTAATAACAACAACCTAGCCTTTACTAGAGGTTAAAAAATCTGTAGTAAAATTATTAGCTGTAGAGTATACAATTATACTGTTGCAGCTTAGGCATGTATATATAACCTTTCTTACTATATAGCTAGGAGTGTCTACCTTCTAACTAGGATAGAAGAGTAAGAGCAGCTATATACTCTAAAGTATACTATAGATAATAGTCTATACTATAGTTTTCTACGTATGTTTCTCCCTGCTTAACTTAGGTGCTGCTACAGTAATCTTAGCATTTCTTCTGTCTATTAGGCAAATGCCCTACTTCTGTATTAACTCTGCTGCAGAGACATAGTAGCTGTTAGGTTATATATTAGCCTACAGAAACCTCTTCTACTATTAGTAGTTATTAGATCTAACTATAATACAGCACTTAAAGCTTATATAGTAAGTTTATTAGTCTGTAGTACACACAACACATACTAATATTTACTAACTCTACTTCTAATAGGTATAAATGCTAAATAATACTTATCTCTAGAATAAAGAAGTCTATTAACTTTAGTAAAGAACTACTAGAAGCTGCAGCCTGCAGGTCCTTTATCTCTACTACTAATAGTATAAAGCAGAATAGTTAGCGCTGCGCTATTTAACATTACTAAACTAAAGAAAGCAGAGAGTAATAATACTACTAAAGATAAACTCTAGACAGAGCTAGCTATTATATAGGCATTGCACTGTTTAAACTACTACTCCTAAGTAATATACACACTATTAAGTTATAGGTAGTTAAGAGTATATTTAATAGTAAGTTAAAGTAATAGTATAATACCTAGCTTGCCTAGAAATGTCTTACAGACAGAGCGTAAAAGCGTTAGTCTAATAAGTATAGATATTAGTTATTAGTAGAGTATTAGTTTAAGGACGCTTGTTCTAAACTTAAAGCTCTCTATAAGTAAATTAGTAATATTTATAGGTATATATTAGAAGCTAAAAAGCAGTGTAGAATAGAATCTACTATTACCTAAGATACTAGAGATACCTAATATAAATCTAAAGTGTACTATAAAACACAGTATAGCATAAAACTTATTATACCTTATCCTAATAATGTCTTATTACACTATATAATATATCTAGAATATTATACGTGTTTATATATATAAATAAGTATAACTGCTAGACAGTATATTAGATACTTTATTTGCTTTTCTCTATAACTAGTTAGCTTACTAGATAAACCTACTTCTACTCTGTAGTTAGTGCATTAGATCTAGCAGACCTATATACATCTTCTCTCTAGTCTCTAACTTAAGCTTCTATAGCTAAAAGCTTATAGGAACTAGTAACTACTAAGCAGCCCTCTACTTATTTAAACTGCAATACTTAATAATTAGTACTCTCTTTACCTTTTTAAACTAAGCCTCTTATTTTAGGTAGTAGATATTATTATAGTATATATACAGCTCTACGCGCACTTCTAGCTAATCTGCTATATAGCACAGGTCTTATACTACCCCCTCTAGTAATTTGCTACTTATCTTCTTAAAACTATATAGAACTATTATTACCTTAACTATGTAGTTAAGGAGGAGTTATAGAATAGTATCTGTAAGAAAGACGTAAAGGTTATAGTAAAGAACATAGGCTAGGATATTATCTATCTTATACCTTTACTACAGCTTAGTAGTGTAAAGCTACCTAATTACGCTGTTAATAAACATATTAAGAGCCTTCTTATTAAACTGTAATCCTACTTCTTTATTAAAAGCAGAACAGCCTATATACTATAAGCCTAGTATTACTATTATAAGCGCTGCTCTACACTATGTCTCTATATCCTCCTAGGTTAGGCAGCCTTCTAGTATACTGCAATTTTCTGCGCTAGCTTTGCCTAGCTGCCTACTGCACTATCTTAGAAGCACTATATTAACACACAGTACTAATTACTTATATATATAAGTAAGCACGCTCTTAGTAAGTATTATTATCTCTTATATAGTTTATAGGAGCTACCTTAGTATATAGGTTTAGAAGTACAATATCTCTATATTAGGTTGTATAATATTAACCTAGTAGTATTGCACTATCTAACGCACTACCTCTAGCTTTAGCTTAGTTAGTAGTCTAGCGCAGAAGCCTACTAGAGTTAATATAGAAGGCTAGTATATAGAAGAGGCTAGCGCCTAGCAGACTATATGTTTAGTTACAGAGTATATAGTGCACTAATTCTCCTTAAGTAGGCTTATATGTAAGGATTATAGTATGTTTATAAGTAATAGTATAGAGGTAGCAGAAGCTATGCTTAAGCGTTTAAGTTGTCTAGTTGTGCAGTACTAAAGGTATAGCTTATTACTTTTAAGAAGCTATGTGTTGTAATAAAACTTCTTAAAAATATAACAAGTCTACTTATATATAGTAAGTAACGCGTTAGCAAGGCAGAGAGGTAAATATAGAGTTAGGTAGGTGTCGCACGGAATATTGCCTATATCATCGCAGTAAATCAGAGTACTGTTGTACTAGTATAACTACTCTTTTTGGCTGCGACAGTTATGAGCCCGGCTTCCTGAAGTAGTAGATCTCCCTGCGCACTCAGAAGAGCTAGTGAGACTAAGCTCATCCGCTCCAATTGTTCACACACCTTTTTCTCAACTCTGAGACCTATCCACGATGGCCGAGCTAGTCAGCTATAACGCGCAAGCTCTCTCAGGCATCCCAACCGGACCCTACCAACTCAAGTCACGTGCTGACTGGCCCAATTGGTACATTCAGTTTACTTGGCACGCTAAGCTGCGCGATGTGTGGGAAATCGTCAACCCAGACGCTCCCGACGCTGGTGGACTACACCATGGAGCACCCAGGCTACCTATGATAGGCTCGAACACGCCTGCTCCAACTCCTTCACCAGCACCATCGGCCCAACAAGAAGATGAGTCGTCTGAATCTGAGTCGTCCGAAACCGAGACCCCCAAGCAGCCACCACCCGCTCGATCCACTCGCAGTCAAACTGCACCTCAACAACCCACGACGGCCGACAGTAGGGCTAATAGGTCTATAGGCGTGTGTGTTAGGGTAAAGGTTACTTCTAACTATAATTAGAGTAGAGATTAAAAGAGATGTTATTAGAAATAAAGAAGTATATAATACTAGCTTTATATACTACACACACTAGAAAGAACCTTATAGCTAGAGCAAGAGGCAGTAAAGGTAAGATTAATAGACAGAGTAAGGTAAGAGAAATAAGAGAGAGAAGTAGACCTAAAAGAGAGAGTAAGAGTAAAAGCTAGTACATATATATTAATCTTAACTTACGCATTAATATTATAGCTACTGCTGTAGCACTAGCCTTCTACTAACAAACTGTTATAATAGTATGTTTTTAACTAATTAACATTGATAGGTTAATCTGTCTAGATAGCTGCCTAGTTCTTATTATTATTGCTTTTTATTACTAGTTGCCTCTGTCTTTGTTTGTAGGCCTAGTCTGTTTAAACCTCTACATTAATTAACTGTTTCTCTAGGTCTTAAGCAGAAGTAGGCCTTATAAATTTGTTTTATTTACGTGCTAGCAGTTACTTAACGTTTCTAGAGCCTTAAACGCTTACTAATATATTACTTTACTTTAGATAATACACAAACTGCTTTATAATACAGTTGCTATCCTCTTTAAATATAGGTAAGTAGGGTTTATTATAGAGTTTAAAATTAATATAGTTATTAATATATAATAGTAAGAATTATGCAGAGCCTAGCACTATATAGATTCCTCTCTATATTATAGGCAGATTAAATACCTTCCTACTGCTAAGTGCAGAAGGGTCTGTTAGGTCTATAGTACTATAACACTTAAGCTTAATTATCCTGTGTATAGAGTATAGTTAGCCTAAGTTAACTATTAAAAGTTAGTTAAGTATAACACTAGTAAATATTATAAGTAGCAGAGTAAGCAGATTAAGTTAACATCTAGGCTAGATAGTAAATATAAGTTTAACTTGCCCTATAGTCTTACTATACAGTTACTAGCTGTTATTAGAAGAGTGCAGACCTAGCTTTGCTTAATTACTAGATTTAGTAGCTATTACAAAATCCTTCCTCTATTCCTTTAAAGTACTCTATAGCCTGTATCTAATATACTGCTAAGTAGCAAACTTAGTGTTAGTAGGATGTTTGCTCTTCTACTTCTAGCAAGTTATAGATAGATATACCTAAATAACTGCGCTCTCTATCTATTTAAGCACTTTAGCTTTAATTATTAGGACTAGAGAAGTAGCATTTATATTTGTACTGTTGCGCAGAGTACAGATACCTGCTTAATCTTATATAAATACTGCTAACATAATATTTAAGTTAGAGATACTAGACAGATAAGCTGCCTCTCTAATAGGCACCTATATACTTATTAGTATAGTATACACTCCTAAGCGTTACGCCTACATATTAAACGTCTAGCCTAGACCCTAGCTAATATAGCGCAGCTAAATAGGACCTAACACTATGTTTATATAGATATTATCTACCTACCTTATTATATTGCTAGTATAATTACTGCCTTTAGTAATTATATAGGCTTTAAAAAATAGTAATACAACTATTTAACTGTTTAAGCAACTAATTTATATAAGAAAATCTCTTTTATTAGTAAGCTTGTATATAACCTTTAATAGGAAGTTATATAGCACTTCCCTATTAGAACTAGTATTATACCTATTAGGACTTCTATAAGTCTTAATAAAGTGCTTCTAGTATATTAATCTGTAGAGTTTAGGCAGATTAAAGTGCTCTATATATAGTTTATCTTTATTACGTAAATAAAAGGTCTAGAATAAGTACTTAAGTGTATCTATCTACTTTAGAGTATTGTTAAGGTAGGTAAGTATATTATTATTATATAATCTATATTAGGCAATTATAACAAAGTTATATACTACTTTAGTAAAGTGTAATGCGTATAGGTGTTCTTTGTATAGAATAGGCATAATAACTAGAATAAGCTGTTTTATAAGTACTTTCTACTTATTACTAGTCTACTATATAACTTTACTAAAGTCTGTTTAAGCAAATCTATATAGTGCTATATATACTAGCACGTCTTTAAAACATTAGTTAAGTAGAGTCTTCCCTATTTATACTACCTTTCTCCCTCTTAGTGCTTGTTTCTTTAGTATAACCTAACTAATATACTACTAGAGCTATTTTACTATATATATAACTAGTCCCTTAAGAAGCTAGTATAAGAGATCTGTAAGTATACTCTTATAGATATTAAAGTGCTTATAGTTCTATGCAAAACATAGTGCGTTATACACCTAGTTATTGCTTAATAGGTTAACATGTATAGAGTGTTGCCTTTATATCTGCTTTTACGTGTCTTAGTATGTTCTAAGATTCTATAGGCCTTTTAGTAAATCTCCTTATTCTCCTAGAGGAACCTTACAGATTATATAATGCTAGTTATTCTTAACTCCTATTATAAGCGTCTGTTCTTAGTAGTCTGTAATAACACTATATAGTATTATATAGTATCTATGTATCTAGCTATTAGTGCACAACATGTCTTTGCTAGCCTAGCTAATTACTTCTAGTACTATACGCATATTAGTAAATACTTCTATATACTATAGACTAGAGTATAAAATAAGAGTAGTAAAACTTACAGCGTAGTATATAAGATATAGCACTATAGTATAGTATATACTTTATACTTTCCTTACTACTATCCTTCCTATAATCTATTTCTAGTATAAACCTAAGCAATATAATACTACACTAATTACAGGTATATTAAATATCTCTCTTAATATTTTCTATTATTAGATAGATAGGCTAACATACTATATTACTATGTAACATAGTTATTAGGGTCTTATCTACTACTATTATTATTAGTACTACTATTACGCTTAGTAGTAGCTTTACTTATATCTTCTACTACTAATTACTAGTATATAGTTTATTATAAACTTATACTCTACTTAATTTGTTCTAGAATAGTTTAATAGGCTTATAGTGCATAGTTTCTTTAAATAGTTAGTAGCCTAGTAGAAACTACATAACTTCTAAGGTGTTATAGTATACTATCTTAGTTATAACAGGTAGACTATCTCTGTTTACACCTATAGGAACCTTAAGGCAGTTAACTTAGAAACCCTTACTAGGTATACTAAAGGGGATATGCTCTAACTTTTAGTTCTACTAGCAGGCGCTTAAGAATAACAATATATTACAGAGCTCTCTTATATATAGATTAAACAGCAGAGATTAAACGTCTCTATGTGTGCATTAGACCTTCTGTAACTAGAATATAAATATATAGTCTAATTAAGACTTAAAGCTATACTTACTAGGATTGTTTAGTTATAGAATTCTGCTATTATTATGTTAGTAGTTATGTTCCTATTTACATATGCAGAAAACTAGGTACCTCTATTTAGCTATCTAGCTTTAACCTGCTAGTATACTATTATTAGATATATAAGTTACCTTAAAGAAGGACTATAGTAATATTACTAATAGAATTCTATTATGTCTTATAGCATCTAACATACTTATAACATAGCTGTTGCCTAATAGTAATAAACACATAACTAGGTTACTTTTATTACTATATTAATATAGGGCTAGCGTACACAAATCTCCTTAAAAACTAGATAATAAAATTAGGTCTAGCTTGTTACTAAGTGCTGCTTTCTTAATATGTGTGTGTAAGAGTAAATACTGTATTATAGACTTAGTGTCTGCTAAAAGCTTCTACGCTTTACGCAAATCTCTTATATATATTATAATAATAGTTACAATTTTTAAATATCTACAATGTTGTTTTAAGTTAGCTAGAACCTCTAGCTTGCTTATACTAGGTTAACACTAGTTCTTTAGGTTCTTCTAATAGAAGAATAGATACTATACTATACTTCTATAAAAGAGTACATGTTTTAGGCAGTACCTGCATATTAAATCTAGCAATCTTATTATTATCTAGACCTTAAAGGTAGTTTTGTTTAATACTGTTAATATATACTATAAAATAAAGTACTATTAAGAGTATGTTTGCAAGCTAGGTTATATATAGCCTTATTATAGAAAAAGAAAGGCTAACCTATCTTCTAATATAGCTTTCTAGACATATTAGTTAATATTATCTAACTATACTATAAGGTAGAGTATATTTGTAAGCTAGGTTATGTACAGCCTTATTATAGAAAAAGAAAGGCTAACCTATCTTCTAATATAGCTTTCTAGAATATATTAGTTAATACTGTCTAACTATACTATAAAGCAGAGTATGTTTATAAGCTAGATTGCGTACACCCTACTTATAGAAAAGGCTAGGCTGTCTTCTAACATAGCTTTCTAGTATATATTAGTTAATACTGTCTAACTGTACTACAAGGCAGAGTATATTTGTAAGCTAGGTTACGTGCAGCCTTATTATAGGAAATACTAGGCTGTCTTCTAATATAGCTTTCTAGTATATATTAGTTAATATTATCTAACTGTACTATAAGGCAGAGTATGTTTACAAGCTAGGTTATGTACAGCCTTATTACAGAAAATACTAGGCTATCTCCTAACATAGCTTTCTAGTATATATTAGTTAATACTATCTAACTGTACTGTAAAGCAGAGTATATTTATAAGCTAGGTTACGTATAATATATACTATAGGAAACTTAGTAAGCTTATACTAAAGAGTTATATATTCTTATATAGGTTTTAATCTATATTAGCCTATAGTACAGTTAACAGTCTTATTAGTTCTCTTATAATTAGTGTAGATAGAAGTGTAAGCCTAAACCTGTAGTATATACGTAGTTAGTTGTCTTCTGCTTTAATTATATTAACCCTATTACATATTATATTACACTCTATAATCTTCTTATACTAATTAGAGAGCTTAACACAGACCTACTTTACTAAGTTTACTATTTTATTATTATTACCTCTATTATTATAGTCTCTACGCTAGGGTATATTACATCTAGCCTAGCAACACTGTTTTTTTTGTTACCTATAGAACTACTAGTAATTACGTACAGTATAGTAGGAGTAAATAGTCTATATAGCTACGTCCCTAGAGAGCCTTAGTTAAAATAATAGTATATTTGTTCTACCTAGCTATAACTAAGATATACAGTTACTTATTAACTACTAAACTAGCCCTAAGGTTGTTAAAGGCATTAATTAGTAAGATAAGTAAGCATTCTAATATAAGGAATCTTATATATTTAAACAGTTTATATAGCTAATAGCTGCGTAGAAATTGCTGCTAGCAGTAATTAAAATGTTAATCTCTTCTTTAATTGTTAAGGCTTAGCCTGTGTTATCTCTAGTATACCTAACGCTATACTTACTGCCCTAGCAAGTTGTAAAGCACTCTCTTAGTAAGGAGACTACTAAAGATAAACGCAAGCTACTTATTAAGAATTATAAGTCTAATAATAGCTTATTACTAAGGTTAAGGCTCTGCTAGATAGTAAAGGAGTATAGTAACAACCTGCTGTTAATATAAGCTAAACATTAGACTTAAGAGAAGAATTTACGCAGTCTTTAAGCGCACTAGAAGAACCTAATAGATAATACAAGATAGTAACTAGGAGTAGAGATTAATAAGTGCAAGGAGAAAGAGAATAAGTTAGTAGAGCTTTATACAGATTTTAAGGTGTTAAAGCAGAATCTTAAGAAGAAAGAGAATAAGTTAGCAGAGCTTTATGCAGATTTTAAGGTGTTAAAGCAGGATCTATTATATCTATTAGCAGTAAATAAACTAGCAAAACATTAGCATAGTTATCCTACCTGCTTAACTAGCTTAAATAGAGAGCTACTTACCCTAAAGAGCTAAGGCGTGCGCATATAGAAGGAGCCTAGTATTAAATTATAGCACTAGTGCATAGCTAGAGAAGAGATGCTTTGTACAGCAGCTAGCCTTATATGTAACTAGACCTTTACTTAAACACTATTAAGCTGTAAGCACTCCTATTTTACTATATCTATCCTATAGAAAATAGTTATATAATAGCATAAGAAGGTTTAATCTTACTATAAAGCATAGTATGTCTAGCAACTGCTACTAATATTAAGTAAGACAAACATACATATAACTCTTTATACCTCCTAAGGTAATAGAATCTCTTTATATCTATATATTAATTCTGCATAGTTACACTAGCAGATCTGTAATATAGACCTGTAATTATATAAGTAAAGGCTACTAGATATAGATCTATAGTCTAAAGTGCTTACTCTTTAAATCTATACTATTAATTATAGTAAGTCCTATATCTATTTAAAGTAAAAGAGAGTACCTGCACAGAGCATATATATTACTACGTACCTACTACTAATATATACTAGGCTAATATTAACTCTACTGTCTAAATACACCTAACAACTATTATTCCTACACTATATAAAGATATAACAACACTCTCTTGCTATAGCAGACCTAGCTAAGTAACTTAACTTCTCTAGTGCGCTAACTATAACTAATAGTTACCTAGCACTCTATACAGGCTCTAGGACACAGTAGAGCACTTAATATATATATACTAAACATATATTATTATGCTACTATACTACTAAAGACATACTAAAGGCTATTGTTACTAAAGTAGTTAAGTACCTTCTCTTAGATAATAAGCTCTTAGAAAGTATACTAAGCGCTAGTAACAAACTAGCCTAGAAGGCTGCTTAATCTGCACTGCTAAAGTAGCTAGTACAGACTTCTTTATAGAATATAAAAAAACTATTTAGTAATAGTAATAAGACAGTACCTTATAAAGTAAGGAAAGAAGTAATACTGCGTATTGCTTATAATGCTTAAGAAGAGCTTAAGATTAATAGCAGTATATACAGTCTTAACCTGCTAATCAAGCAGAAATACAGAAACAACTAGTTTCTCTATAGTTATAGTGTAACATTCTTACCTACCTGCTTAGCTATAAGTGTTACAGCAAGCTAGATACAGTACCTAGGCATAAGCAACGCTATACCTTTTATTATAAGTATCTGTTTATTAAATATCTCCTTTAGTTGTGCTAATAGCAAAGTAATTAAGCGCGTTACTATAAAGAACGCACTTACCCCTAACATATTTATAAACAGAGCAAAGATAATAACTTTAATAGATATTAACTATAATTAGTTATAAGCTGTAGCTATAACTACAGTTACTATAGATAAGAAGAATATATTACTAACCTTTAACAGTAATAGTATTAGAAACTAATATAAACTTAAGGCAGCTGTTAATAACTTTGCAAATAGTATCTGTTAAGGTAATAACTTTAATATTTTTATACTAGCAGCAAACACTTACTTTAAGTAAGGCTAGCTAGGTATATAGACACGTCCTTTAGACTGTTAGCTATAGTACAACACTAATATATATACAGAAATATATATAAGTTCTTAAACTCTAATAAATATAAGAACTCTTAGTCTGTATAGTAATAGATACTTTACTAAATCTCTTATTAATATTAAAGAGCGTAGTAAATATAGCTTTAAGAAAGTTATAACTAGTAATAGCAAGCCTAATAGAGAGAACGCTAGTAGAGAGACTGCTAGTAGAGAGACTGCTAGTAGAAGCAACTTACCTACTTAAGAGGAAACTGCAACCTAGCAGAAAAAGAAAGAAAAAGTACAGCTTATAACGCTATTTAGGTATTTAGATACATTACAACTACTAACACTAGAGTAGGACCTGTTAGTTTAGTATAGTAACCTGCTAGTTATAGCAGACGCGCCTAATTATCTTATTAATAGAGATAACAGAGATAATAACAAAGACTAGGCAGACAAAATCCTTAAATTATAAGTACACTCTACTATTAGCATAGTATAATTCTAATACTAATAGTATACAAAAGAATCTAAACAGCTTAGATGCTAGGTTTAAGGTAATATAAGTAAGTCTAGAAAAGTAGCTAAGCGCTTTAAACACCTTTAGCGTCTCTATAAAATAACTATGTAAATAACACACTTCTAAAAAGCGTTTTATTCTAGTAGACCTAACCTTAGGCTTTAACTCTAACCTTAAGCTTATAGCTTATTAAGTAATTAGTGCTAATGTTATCTATAACATAAACTTTAGCGTAAAGCATAGCTATATTAAGTAAGACTATATAGAGATAGGTAAAACTATCTAGATTATCTATGTATTTATAATAAACCTTATTCTTACTTACAAATGCTATAAGGGTTCTACTCTACTACCTACTTAGCGTATACGCCTTAACTTAGACAGCTTATTTAAGGGCTAATTACTACAGATTAGAGTAATATTCCTGTTAGCCTACTTAAATAGCGTTAAGCTATAGCTGCAAGATTAGGTAAAGGTCTTCTATAACAGCCTTATTATTAACTAGGTGCCCTTAAACTAGTACCTAAAGATAATTATTCTGCATAAAACTAGCAAGAAGCTCTGTTAGATCTATAGTAGAGAAGCTAACAGGCTATACTTTAAACTTACTATAGCAGATCTTGTTATAATATTACTACATTCTAACTAGGACAAAGTACGCGCTACTTACAGCTTCCTGTTAGATCTATTAAATAGAAAATTTAGGCCTAACATTACTTACACACAACCTAGTGCCTAGCCTAACCTTCTAGATGCTATAATAAGCTAACTAAGCCTAACTAGCATTAAGTATTTTATTATATCTACTAACAAGAGTTAGCAGAGCTAAGTATATAATATAGTTACTATAAACTTTAAGGGTATTATTGAACTAAACGCAAATATTAAGAAAATACTCTATATATATATTAAAAAGCTTAGAGATAGCATTACAGCCTGTTAAAAGGCTATCTACAAAAATATAAAGAATAGTAGAAATAGTGTATAGAGTAATTAGGCTATATAGAAAGCTACTTAGATTAACTACAAAGGAGACCTAAAGACTGTAATAATAGTCTTTAATCTTATATACTTAGTATATATCAGCCTAATAGCTAACGCCTTAGAGAGTTATTCTAGAGTAACCTAACTTAGGTTAAGCCTAGTATAAATAGTCCCTAATACTAGATTAATGCCTAGTATTAAACAGTCTACAGTTAACTATATATCTCTGTTCTTAATTATATTATTACTACTTGTGTTATTACCTTATCTTTTAGTGTACCTTGCCTTAGGGCCTAACATTCTGTTTAATCTTACACTAAGAGATAAAGCAGAGGAATCCTATAATAAGTATTACACTCTAACTCTAAGTAGAAGAATTAACTCTAGAGCTAAGAGAGAGAACTCTCTTTGCATCTGTAGGCAAATCCTCTATAATAAGGCCTAAGGAACTCTAGAACAAAGCGTCTAGAAGCACTTAGTATATAATGTCTAACAACACGTTAAACAAGCCCTATATCTAGCTTCTGCTATCTAGCATAAGGCTAAGTAGGCTATATTAAGCTAGAGTAGTATAAGATGTCTTAATAGTTAACAAAGTAGACTAGGAGCTCTAAGAGTTAGAAGCCTAGTATAAGAAGGCTATAAAGCTTTAGAGAGTAGTATGCCTTTAAGAGGTATAGGCTAAATACCTTACAGGCAACACAAACGCGCTGTAAACTACCTATAGTAGTATTTAACTTACTACTACAGTCCTAATAGTATTAACAGTAGGCTTACTATGCCTAGAGCTACTGCACGTATTTACAAAGCGCAACTATATAGACTATAACTGCTAAAAGTGTAATTATAAGCAATACTTTAAAAGACTACCTACTAACTTCCTATAGGAAGTGTAGAAGGTTAATTTTAGTATATAGTATCTTTTAGAGACTATAAAGAGTCTATAAGAGGCATATTAAGCTAATTAGCTATAGTTATCCCTATTATAGGCACTAACCTAGGTAACTATAAAAGCAGTTATGCTAGGTTCCCTAGGTACTCTCTTAGAGAGAAGGTAGTAGGCATATAAAGCCTTAAGCAAGGCCTGTATGTTTGCTTATAGTAACCTAACAGAACTGTTAGATTATATAAGGCCTTACTAGGAAGAGTTAGGTAACACCTATAGCCTAGCACTGTAAGTAATAGAGTATATCTATATATTGCCTAAAGATATCTAGAAGCAGCTCTTTATATACCTTCTAGAGAGAAGAGAGACTCTTACACAGGTAGAAGAGGCTACTAACTAGATTTTCTGCTAAAGGACCTCTTTTAAGAACTATTAGGGCAAAAAACCCTAGAAGAAATATAAGAGTAGAAAGAATAGATCTAAGGGCAAAGAGAGATCTAAAGAGACCCCTAAACAGTGAAAGAGGGGAAGTTTAGGTTATTATAACTATAAGCGTACTAAAGGTAGGAAACTAAAACTAGAGTATACTAATATTACTTATTACCTCTATAAAGAAGTTAGACACTACATATCTAACTGTCTAAACCTAGAGAAGTCTAAGAAATCTAAAGAAGGATTAGACCTAGGAAAAGGCAAGAGGCAGAAGGTGTAGATCTACACCTTCTTACCTATATTTTCTACCTAATAGAAAGCAAGGATCTTAGTACCCTCTATAACATATTATACCTATAACTAGCTTAACTATTAATAGTTAAGGCTATAGTAGAGTCTTTAGGCCTGTTTAAGGCCCTAATAGACAGAAGTTCCTAACTAAACCTGCTATTAGCTGTAGTAGCAAAGAAGTAAGAACTCTAAGTTAATCTCTTACCCTAGGTCTTAGCTAAAGGGGTAGATAGAAGTAGTATACTAGTGTATAGTACTATAATAGTTATAACTACTATTACAGACTTACAAGAAAAGAAAGAATCTAGTAAGATACTATTTATAGTTACAGACTTAAGAAAGTATAAGATATACTTAGGTCTACTCTAGATTAACTAATATTAACTTAAGGTTAACTATATAAGCTAGTGTATATTGTTTAAGAGAAGTAAAGCTAAAGATTAGGCTAGTTTCTAAAAGATAGTAACAGAAGACGCTAAAGACTTTAAACGCACTATATAAGACCTAATAGTAGATATATATGTATACGCAGTTAACTTTATAGAATAGAGTAGGACAGAAGGGCCTAAAGAGACTAACCTTTCTCTATAGTACTACAAATATACTAATGTTGCGTTAGAAGACAGTTTAAGAGAGCTTGCTAAGCACAGCTTAAACAATCTAGCAATTAATATAGAAAAGGGAGCTGTGCCTTCCTACTAGCTACTGTATAGACTATTAGAGGCAGAATTAGTAGTACTTTAAAAGTACATAGCTAATTTTATAGCTAGGAGTTAGATAACCTAATTAAAATCTCTAGCAGGAGCCCCTATCCTCTTTGCAAAGAAGAAGGATAGCACTCTAAGGCTTTATATAGATTATTAAGGCCTAAACAAGATTACTGTAAAGAATTACTATCTACTACTCTAAATTACAGAATCTCTAGAGTATCTAGCCTAAGCAAAGGTCTATACTAAGCTAGATATTAGAGACGCTTATTACAAGATTAGGATTAAGAAGAGGGATAAGTAGAAGACTGCCTTTAGGACAAGGTATAGCTATTTTAAGTACACAGTAATACTATTTAGACTTACTAATCTACCTGCCTAATTCTAGGCCTATATAAATAAAGCCTTAGTAGGATTAGTTAATATAATATGTATTATCTACTTAGATAATATTCTAATCTTCTTAAACACAGAAGAGGAATATGTTAGATATGTTAAGAAAGTCTTAATAAGATTACGCAAAGCAAAGCTATTTATAAAGCTTTTAAAGTGTAAATAGTATATACAGTATACAGAGTTCCTTAGATACATAGTATCTCTAGAAGGGGTTAGTATTAACCTAGAACAGGTTAAAACAATCTAGAACTAGCTAGTACTAGCTACTGTGCGCAATATCTGTGTGTTTATAGGTTTTATAAACTATTACAGGAGGTTTATTACATAGTTTAGCTGTATTATACTACTCTTAACTATATTAACAAAGAAGTTACTAGAGTAAGCCTAGAGTAGGCTAGCTATAAAGAAAGAAGAAGGTTAACACCTAGATTTGCTAAAAGAGGTAAAAGAGGCAGGAAAGTACTTAAAAGACGCGTTTCTAGGGGTACTTATACTTGCCTACTTTAAGAGGGAGAGACTAATAAGACTAGAGGTTAATACCTTAGGTAGAGCAATCTTAGGTATCTTAAGCTAGAATAGCCTAGAATTAGACAACAAGGACTAATAGAGACTAGTTAACTTCTACTTGCATAAACTTATCTAAGTAGAGTATAACTACAATACCTATAACTAAGAATTGCTAGCTATAGTGCAGAGTGTAAAGTACTAGCAGTATTACCTCTTAGAAATCTACTTTAAGATCCTTACAGACTATATAAACCTAAAGTAGTTTATAGAGACTAAGGTACTAAACTACTAACAGGTTAGGTTGTACTTAGTACTAAGTTAGTATAACTTTGTCCTAAACTACAGACTAGGAAGTACAAATCTAGCAGATAGGCTATTACAAAGGCTAGATTATATAGTAGAGGCATAAAAACTATCTTAAAAGTATAACAAAGCTTTTATATAACTACTAAAGGATCTACTCTTAAAGAAGGAAGATTATACTACTTAGGTGTTAGCAGTACAAACAAGAGCTGCTAGATATAAGAATATATTGCCTAAAATAAAGATAGTCCTAAAGGAATTCTAGAAAGCTAATAGATAGGCTTCTAAGGAATTCTAGACTATACAGGAAGAAACTAGTACAGAACTAGACATAGAAAGTTAGTTAGATAAATCTAGTCCTAAGGCAGGTTAAAATAACCTAGAACAAGGTATATTAGCTTAGTTAGGTATAAGACACCTTACTATGTCTAAGGAGAAGGCAACAGCACTATAAGAGTGCTATAACAGCCTACTTATAGAACACTTTAGCATAAGAAGGACACTTAAAAAGCTTTAGCGCTAATACAGGTAGAAGAACATAAGAGAGGACGTTAGCTAGTACTGCTAGGAATGTGTGCCCTATAAGAGATTAACCCTAGCACAACACAGTCTATATAGATTACTTACGCCTTTACTACTACTAGACAGGCTGTAGGAAGAAGTAATAATAGATTTTATTACAGAGTTACCCCTAAGTAAGCTTACTAGAGTAGTTTACAATATAATACTTATAATTATATACTAATTAACAAAGATAGCACACTATGTTCTAGCAAGAGGGGATTAAGATAGAGTTAATCTTACACAGGCCTAGATAAGAGAAGTAATTTAACTCTATAGAGTTCTAAAACGCATTATCTTAGATAGAGGTCCTCTAATAAATACAGGCTACTAGAGAACCTTTTAACACTACCTAAACTTAAGAAGGGTTTTATTATCTGCTTATTATCTACAGACTAATAGATAGACAGAAAGACAGAATTAAACCCTAGAACAGTACTTAAGGTATTACTACTCTCTAGAGCAGGATAATTAGGTAATATAGATCTTAGTTACAGAGTTTGCGTATAATAATAGCCTCTATACTACTATAAGAACTACTCTGTTCTAAGCAAACTACAGGATAGCTCCTAGAGGGGCAGATTAGCCTAGTATGCCTCTTAGGCAGGGAGAATTGCTCCTAGAGTTGCAGGTTATAACTAAGGTACTTATATTGCAAAGAGAGTATAAGAAGAAGATACTTACAGTAAATATATACTAGGAGGCATATTAAAACAAGAGTAGGCTACTAATACCTTTTAGTATAGGAGACTAAGTAATAGTCTTAAATTGCTATATAAAGTCTATAAGGCTAAAACAGAAACTAGATTAGAAGTACATTAGACTAGGGCGTATAGTAGCCTAGATTAGGCTAACGTTGTTTAAAGTAGAC
>SATZ01000340.1:0-40461 GCA_004335205.1 Ascochyta viciae-villosae
CTCCCTCTCCCACCTCCCGCCACTATCCTGCTCACGCCCTACCCCATCTGTCCCAATCCTATCCTCCTCCCGCCCAAGGACCCCATCCAGGACCGCAACCCTCACCCTCCCTCCCACGTTCTGATATACGCGCCTACTCGGATCCACGCGCTATCCCCTCGCCCAGTCAACGCCCTCATGGCCTCGGCGGCCTTCCTCCGGCCGTGAACATATCCCAGGACAACATTTCTACCTACCGGGCACCCCCCACCCCACAGTCAGCTACTGCACCAGAACTGCAGACCTCCAGATCCAGCATCGGTACCGACGTCAAGCCTCAGCCACCACCTATGGATCATGGTGGCAACCAGAGTCCATGGGGCATGAACCCTGAGCATCGCCCGAACGGCCACATGTCAAACGGCTACAGCCACTCTATAAGCCCTACACATCACAACGGAGGTCAGCCTTTCCACCCGCCACCTCCGCCAGCGCCGCAGTATGACCAGACCTCCTACGCGCCGAGCCCTTACATGGGCCAGTATGCAGGTGCAGCTGGTCAGCAAGTAAGGCGCAAACAAGTGCGCGCTACACAGGCGTGTAACCATTGTCGGACACGAAAGCAGAAGTGTGACGAAGCAAGACCGTGTCAGTTCTGCAGGGAAAACAACTTCGATTGCCAGTACAAGGACGTGCCACCTCCAAAGTACGCACCGTACCGACAAATCAAAAGACAAGCCACAGTAGCTGACACCTTATAGGCAAGATCGTAGCATGATGCAACTTCAAGAAAGCGTAAACGACATCGGCGAAGTATTGAAGAACCTCGTAGGAGAGTTCACCTCGTGGAGACAGAGTGTCGAGACCAGGCTCCCTCTGGCTCGTGGTCCTGAGCAGATTTCGAACGTAGCTTCGCCCGAAGCCGCTTTTGCAGCGCCTAATAGAGACCAGAACATGTCTAGGTTTCCAATCCCGGCTCAAGGAAGAAACCAAATGCGTCGCATCAGCAGCATGAAGATGGAATCTCCAAACGTATCCCACTCACAGATGTCTCCAGTAGCAGCACAAGCCATGACTCCAGTAAAGCAAGAGTCTATGTTTGCTCCGCCTCAGCAGCCAGCCACCCCGGCTGACAGCGTCAGGAGTGAACACAGCGGAGCAACAGGGCTGCCACCAAAGGAGAAGAGCGGACTGCAGAGTGACCATACCACGCCAGCACACAAGCTCTTCGAGGAATGGCATTCGATGACGCCCTTCTGCCGGAACGTTGACTACATTGAGAAGCTAATTGAAGGCGGTCACGATGTGTCAGAGTACCCAATGCTACTTGAGCAGGATCGAGGCTTGCTTCGTGTTTGGGGTGTTGGCGAGGGTCAGGATCTCAACGACGGAGCTCAAGGCCCTGGAACCCCTGACAGCGGCGGCGACGCAGATGCCTCCTCTCCTGCACCTGGCAAGGAAGGTCTCTGGGGCTACCCACCTGCCGATACCTCCAGTCCGGGAACAGTGCCCGGCGAGATCCCCAGCAGCCATCCCCGACAAGAGAGCAACGGTGGACTCGGACCAGACGGCAGACCTGACTTCCGCTCCAGCGTTTTGTGGGAGTTGTATGACTCCTACATCGAGAACATCCACAAACTGCACCCATTTATGAACGCCAGTAAGCTGAGAAGGATGATCAAAGAGTTTAGCGAGCAGTACAGTCCGGACATGAACGGCAAACTCACCGGATCACCAGCCGCCAATACATTGGCCAACCACCAGCTCAGCCAGAACCTCAAACGGAAGCGATCTGGCAGTGCGTACGGAGAGCCCTACTCTGCCAAGGGCGCCATCGAACGTTCCCTGCGTAATGCTCTCGTCCTTCTGGTCCTGGCCCTTGGAAAAGTATGTGCTCATCACGATCCATTACCTTCACCTCAGAGTGACAAGATGTCGCACACAAATGGTGGCTGGGGCGTACACGCCAATGGCAGCTTCAACAGCGACACCTCAGACGACAACCGGCCGCGCAATGTTGACATTCTGCCCGGCATGGGCTACTTCGCCTACGCGACTGACATCCTGGGAAACCAACAGGGAGGTAACACCGTGGCACACGCACAGGCAATGATCTTGGCCGCACTGTACCTCAGTCAATTTGCTCGGGTGCTCGAGAGTTGGAGCTGGATCAACAACGCTTGCCGTGTTGTCCTTGTCCTCATCAAGGCAGACTACCAGAAACTCGACCGAAACTGGTGCTTGGAGAACAAAGCATCTCTGCCACCAAAAGAACGATACCGACTCAATTTGGTCATGTGTGTCTACTGGACATGTCTCCAACTGGAGTCGGACATCTTGGCCGAGATGAGCACCCTTCCTCCCAGCAGAATTTCAGACTTCCAGAGCGAAATCGCATACCCGGACGGTGTGTACGAGTCGGTCCCGATTGAATCTGGAACCAGTGTTGAGGAGAAGATGTTCGCCGACCCGCAGACCCAGGAAGGCTCTATGCTTATGTACTCGAGTCAAATCTGGCTTCGAGTCATACTCAACGAAGCGCACAATATGCTATACGGCAGGAGTAAGTGGCGCACTGCAGGATACCTACTGATATTCGTACTGACATTGCCTAGACGCTCGCCGCAGCTTTGACACGCACAACATCAAGGAAGTAGCGCACCGTGCCACAGCACATGTGCGTATCTTGGAAGACTGGAGACGCGTTCTGCCTCCCACGTTGGCTTGGAACGACGAAGACCCACCGGCCACAGACATCAACGTCGCACGCTTACGTGCCAAGTACTATGGATCTATCTATGTCATCTTACGTCCGTACTTGCGCATCGCAAACCACTTCATCGACTTCCCTCCCACAGGAGCAAGCACAGCGCGTGCCTCTCACCACAACTCCCCCGCACCGACTTCCGGCTCCTCTTCCAACCGGAACGTACATCTACTGGTGGACCTATCAGACGACCAGCGCAGCATTATCGGCGTCGCTGTCAAATGCATTAATGCGGCCATTCAGAGTACGATTGCTTTCGACCGTGTTGGTGCCACTCCCGGAAGCAAGTACGTAAAGTTTGATGCCAACGCCCGCACTCGCCGACTGGTAGTCACCAACATCTTTGGTACCATGCATGCGTAAGTTGAAAAGGTTTTCATGCGCAGTGAACTTGTGCTAATCCACTCTAGCCAATTTGGAAACATGCTTGTCCTTGCAGCCGTCTTCAAGTCTCACCTCTGCAGGTACCTACCCAAAGACACACAGCTTACAAAGCAGAATCTCACTCTGCTCATGGACCGGACGTGCAAAGTGCTCGGCGAGATTGCGCCCAACTCGCCCATTCTGGAGATGGACCTCAAGATCCTGCGCAACGTCCGAAAGCAGCTGGACCTCTACCCGTGACCGCCTCACTTTCACGTCATGCCTCGAGCGCAACTCGAACTTTTATTTTGGATATACCCCATTTGGGCGGAGAGGCGTTCCGAAAGCCGCCACAGCGTAGCGCGCATATACTGTACACACTTTATCATTTTGCATTTATCTTGGCGCAAAGCATCCGTCATTTGTTCTTATTCAGGCATTGAGCACAAACTCACTGGGCGGACTAGCGCTGAAGCTTTTGCGTATACCTTCGATCACCGATATGACGCGAACCTTGGGCGGACATTTTGCTTTTGTGCGGCACATTCTTACCCCGGGCTAGTTGCGAAGCAGAGGTCACGCTGACTGGACGGGGTTGTTCATAAACTTTGAAAAAGAGACGTCGTTTGTCTGGAAAGGGAAATGCCGTTTGGCCTCGGATCCGGGTTCCTTTTTGCCATGGGTCGCGCACCTATCCGGTGTTAGACCCTCTTCGTCTCCCTGCTAACGGCCGCTTCTCGGTGCTTCTTTTGGATATACGTCTTGGATGATATAGATGGTTGGCTACAAACACCTTGGCTACTGGGGAGCCCACGCACCTCCAGATGGTGACTTAATAGAAGCGAATATGTCAAACTCTGTTACGCACAATCCCAAGACAAGTGTTGCTTGTACGCGCGCTCATTGGCGCCAACACGGCGTCAGCACATGTCACGGTGCATTGTGCGTACGAATGCTCACACTCCTTCGACATGCACATTCGCAGCTTACGCTGACTGCCACTACACGAACCGACAGGCGCGTTCATGTTGGAGGCCCTTTCTAGTCGCGCATGTTACTACCTATGGCATCGCTGACCGTGGCGCAAAGTACCGCAGACAGCGTCAACTCAAATGCCACCATCTAGGTATACGTTTGATCAGGCACGAGCTACTGCGCAGATCACTCCACTCTTCAGCCAAGGACAGCCATGCCACTTTCTGGAACGTTTGTCGATTATCAACGTCGCAGCCCAACCGTAACGACGCTCGTATGTGAAATGCTCCTTCAGACGCCGTATGTGAAATGCTCCTTCAGACGCCGTATGTGAAATGCTCCTTCAGACGCCGCTAGCTCGCCCATTGACGTTCCGCAACAGACTCGTTCCTGGCGCGATGAGCCATCGCGTGTCTGGCTGGAACTAAGCCGAGCGAACTATGGGACGCGGCGCCGGTATCGAGGTGCCGGTACCGCGTCGCGTCTAGTCTTCGTACGTGACGTGTGTGGAACAGAAGCAGGGAAACTGTTGGCGAGCGAGGCTGATACAAGGGATTGTATGTCAGGTCAGCGAATCACACAATGGGAGGGTTTGTTTCAACGTGTTGACATGGCGATATGGCATGGAAGCTGCAAGATGCTGTGATGTTTGCTAGTCGTGGTGTAGACGCTCAAGCGCAGCGTAGATTTCCGGAGCGCTGTCGATCGTTCACGCTCCGCCGTGAAAGGTAGGGAGTTGCATGTAGAGAATCGAGGCAGGGAGTTGCATGTAGAGAATCGAGACAGGTAGATGGCTTGCATACGAGTCCGAGCATCAACATGATCGGATACGAACGCGGGCAGCACCCAGTATCCCTTTTGTTTTCTGTACCGACATCCGATAGTCTTGCACACGGCTCGAGCAGCCAACACGACATTTCCACCCCCAGTCTCGCCTGTCCTGGTCTGACTTCTGTGGTCTGACTTCTGGTCTGATAGACAAGTGCGGAACGCTACTGCCCAACGTCGCGCAACCTAAAGCACGGCTGCTCAACCCGTACCAGAGTTGCAACACGGCCTGTCGTTGCCGAGGGGAGCAAATCACGGTGTTTGGCGTCGACTCCGCATTCTCGGCGTGGCAGTGGCTCCAGGCCCTCAGCCCACTTCAACCCTCACCAAAGCAAAACAGCTGCATGGCGGACGGGCGACTATCTTTTCCACAACCCATCAGCTGAACGGCGGTGATATTGGGTGGTAATTACGGCAGGGTTGTTGACAGCTGTTTGCAAGAGGTGCTGAGGCGTCGGTCAAGGGTCCCGGAGCATTGCACTGGGCATAAAGGCGAACGGCTCGCTTCATTCGCTGAAACCTGTCTAACCACGTGGGAGTCGGATTGTTGTTCGCGACTACCGAAAAGAGACAATAAGCTGGTTTCAATCCTCACGCAGGATCAATTGGCTTCGGCCTGACAGCCGCAGCACTCAGGGTCCCTGCCATTTCCCAGCCTCACCGTCATGTTCACGCTAAGCCGACACCAGCCATACCAGGATTGCCAAAGATGCATCTCCAGCAACTCCGGCAGCCAGCGATCATCACCAGAAACTACAGACAAAGCGTCAGGCGCAAGCAGAAGGAGTTGGTGAGGTTTCAGCGAGCTGCTTCGAGTGCGGGGAGCGTCTGCCCGCCTCACTCTAACCCGCGTCCCGTCACGTTGTGATGACCAGCCACAGCCTCACCAAGGACCCCTCAACCCACAGTCCAGAGTACAGGATCGCACCCAAGTAAGCTCAACCAAACGCACTTCACCAACCACCAACGGCTCACACCATCACAAACACAAAAGCAAAAACCTATACACAAGTCACATAGCTAAGACTCCAACGTGCAACCGCGGGAATCCTCCCGGCGCGTACTTCCAATCCCGTTGGAGCAAACTTGGTTCCCTCACCGATCAAGGCATGCGATAACGTCGGCAAGTGGGCCTTCCCGCAGCCTGGACACGTCGAGATGCTGCCGGACTGTGGTTGTGGTGTATGCAACCCGAACGGTGAACGGTGCATTGGGATTGGCGTGCAGGTGGGCGTTGTAAGAGTGTGATGAAGCAGTCAGTATGTTGATGGGGCTTGACGGTTGGACATGTTCTACCGATGTTGCGGCCATGTCTGCGAACGCGGCGTCAGGCATAGACGAGGCTGCGCACGTGTGTCGGAAAGGGATACCTTCTACAAGTGACGAAACGTAGGCATTGCGAAGGTGGTATCAAACAGGGTCCAGAGACCAACGCGCAAACAAAGTGTTGACCAGTACACGTCTTGATTGCATCCTGGCATCCAGCCAAGATCTTACAGCCGAGATACAAGATCTGGTATTCCGGATCTCCGACATCTTCACTCCACCTCGGAGCCTACAATCCGGATGCATGAAACAGACAACCCAACCCCTCGCTGACGACATCTCGCCGCGTGCGCTCCAACTGCCGTGCTGCGCAGACAGGCGCGAAGCATCGACACGAGCGGACGGGATTGCATTCCGAGCCATCGATTCCAAGTCTTGCACCTGCCCTTCCTCTTTCAGCACGACCCACCGTCTCGTCTTGCCGTTCCGGCGTGTACTCCCTGGCCCCATGTCCGAGCAGGGTACATACATACAGTAGGTAAAGTCGATGCATTCCCGCGTCTCAGTCCAACCCTCGACCCGGCCAATTTCACAATTCCCCCGTTTGCTAGGTAGGTACACCGCGCGTCGGCTGCGTCGCCCACGCCCTGTCCATGCACCGGCGGTGCCCAATCTCGCATGCCTCCGAGCATACGTTTCGCACATGACGGACGTCTTATCTTGGAAGGCGTTGTATCTTGCTCTCCTCTCCCACTCGGTGCTTTGTTTGCCTGCAGCCGAGCGTTTGCGGGGTTGCGCACCATGGTCGTTGTGCGGTGAGTCCGGGTTCGGGGACGGGGAAATAGGTCGTGGGACTCCAAAGTGGGGAAGCGGTCGGACGGTGTACGTACGGTAAGTATGGTGAGTGGGTGAGTGAGTGCACTGGTGCCATCCATTTACTGTAGTGATTAAAAAACTCGATCACTTCACTCCACCTCGTAGACGCACAGAAGCGAACCCTCGATATAGCACGCACTACCCAGCGCTGTGAGAGTAGTAAAACAACATCACCATTACCACCACACTTCCTGTTCTTCCTTCCCCAGCTCATCGCACTAATATCATCACTAAGGGACTATCAAGCTACTTAATCTAATCTAGCCCTCACTTAGTAGACTAATAATCACCATATTACTTCCTAACATCTAGAAGTCGGGGATCCTGTGTAGCGTTGTAGTAGTAGTAGTAGTAGTAGTAGTAGTAGTAGTAGTAGTAGTAGTAGTAGCGCGAGACAGTATCTCTACCGTTTACTGTACTATTAACTACTCTCCTTCTGTTCTAAAACACGGATTCTTTTTTCTTACAGGGAGTAGGGGTAGGGTAGTTGTTTTATATCTTATCTTCTTTTTGTTTCTTTTGTTTGTTTGTTTTTATTTGTTTTTATTTGTTGAGATGTAGAGGGAGACGTAGGGAAGATGTAGAAGAAGGGAAACTATTAAACATGTACTATGCACCTTAACACTACTAATTAATTAGTTAATTAACGTAGTAGTAACTACTAACCTGTAGTAGCGTAAGATAGTATCTCTAACCTGTACTATCTACTACTCTACCTACTGTTCCTAAACACTAGATCCTTTTTTATTACAAGCAGTAGAGGTAGAGTAGTTGTGTTGCTATCTTCTTTTTATTTCTTTTCTTTTTATTTGTTAAGATGTAGAGAGAGATATAGGGGGAGATATAGAGGAAGAGAAACTATTAAACATCTACTATGCAGAAACTAACTAGGCATTCAACATACACCTTAATACAATTAATTAATCAATCTACCTCTACACTATCGCTTCTAGACTCGGTTCCTGTTTTATCGTAACTGCTACTACTACTACTACTACTACCACTATTACTATCACTACCTCTACCTCTACACTTATCGTTAATCTCCGGTACCTCCAGTACCTCTACAACTACTACGCAGATGTAGAACCGTAAACTAACAACGTGCGTATTCCTGTTTCTGTCTCTATAAGTGACTGCATTGTATAGTGATGTTTATGTTTGTGTTTGTGTTTCTATTAAAACTAATATTAATATTAATTTTGATATTGATATTGATATTGATATTAATAGTACGCTGATAATAGTGGTGATACGCTAGCACTTCTCCTTCTAACCCTTCTAACCCTTCTAACCTTTGATTCTAAGATTCTAAGGTTCTAAGCTTCTAAGATTCTGAATTAATTGGGGAGCGTGGAGGTTTGTGGAGGGTACTGCGTACTTAGTACTTGGTACTTGGCTTGGTACTTAACTTACCACCTACTACACGCACCGCACCGCACCGCACCGCACTACACTGCACTACACTACACTACACTACACTGCACTACACTACACCAGACAAAAAAGCACGATTATGTAGCTTAACAGTATCCACGCCAGTAATTGGAGAAGCTAGTTGTACCAATGGCATTCATGGACGTCTGGGGAGAGAAGTGAGACGAGCATGGTTGAACCCGCGAAGTTGACATATTGGTGAGAAGAGGGGGGTGTTGGAGGCTATGTATGGATTCAGAATCTCGTTAACTGGTGCAACATCTTTCCATCTCTGATGAACTCACCACGGTCAGAGGAACCAGTCTGGCATCCAACGAGTATCGAGTTCGCATCATCAGTCAAGACGAGAACGGGTAAGTATAGTATTTACACAATTTACACATTTCCACACATTTCACAACCTACCAACCTCCCCCCTCAACCCCCTCAACTCAACACTAACGCTCTCCCGGCTCCTGAGACTCAACCCCGCAGCTCTCTGCGCAAAGCTCACAACGTCCTGCACTTTCTTTCCGCCAGCCAGCCCGGCAGCCAAGGCACCGCAAAACGTGTCGCCGATGCCGTTTACACTCACCACTTCCTCGGGCGGCAACACCTTCTCGACAGGAAACAGGCGCACGTACAAGCCGCCGACGCCAGACGCGGTGTCGCCGTTGTTGTTCCTCGCCAGCACGAACTGGCGGGCGGCGTCCGAGTACAGCTCTGGCGCGTCGGTGGGTAGCAGACGCGTCATTAGCACGCCCTGCGGACCCAGTTTCGTTAGGATTGTGGGGAGGAAGGGGAGCAGTTTTATTGCTTGCTGCGGGATTCCGGCGTCGACTAGTTTGCTGTTTGTTGTCATTGCTAAGGGGACGCGCAGCCCTGTTGATGGGATGCCTAGTGCGTCGATGACGGCGAACCATGAAGGTAGTTCGAAGAGACCTGTTGTGTGGGCGTGCTCGTGTAGCGCGGCGAGTTCGTGGTTGTTGGGTGTTATTATGTGGGCGAGGGAGTTCGGGTATGTGGACGGTGGTGGTGCTGATGACGACGATGTTGATGGGGCGACGGAGGGGAAGATGCGCAGCGCTTTTGCAGTCGAGACGGGCTCGAAGATGGTCGTTGTTGAGGCAGCGTGAGCGGCTGAGAGCCAGGTGTGGAGTGCGGGTGAAGACCAGTTTGCGTCGGCCACAAACACCTTGGGCTTGGTTGCGGGGTTGGCGAACAGCTTGGTGGATAGGTCAGAAGTGAGGCTCTGGGGGATGGTCTCGAGGATGGACATGTCAGCCATGGCAAGCGCGAGGTCTTTGTTTGCGTTGTTGACGGCGACGTATTGGGCTGTTCGTGCTGGCTTGGGCAGCGTCTCAATGCCTGTTATGGACATGCCTTCATCTTCCAACTGGCTTACTGCTGCGCGGCCACTGAGGTCGTTGCCGACTGCGCTGTAAAGACGTACAGAGGATCCGAGGAGATGTGCGGCTTTGGCGATGTTGTGGGCCACACCCCCCAGGCTCTGACTGATCACTGCGGGATTGGAGGTGTGAGGCAGAGGGTCGGTCTGACTCGAAGCGTTGGCGAAAGGAGCATAGTCACATGAAAAGTCGACTGCAAGTGCACCGGCGACGACTATGTCGACAGGTGTAGCATCAGAGATAGACAAAGAGGGGCTGGCAGGGGCTGCAGGAGGCGTGGGTATCGACGAGGTTGCATTGGTGGTTGATTGTACTGGAGTGAAGTGGGGAGGGCTACGTCTACATACTTACAATCAGCGCCTGTTCTACAATGGAGCAGCAAGTGTCTGGCTCACCCTCGGGCTTCTTCTTGCTTTGTCTCGAGGATGGACAACTCGCGCGCAACGATGGCAGACCTCCTCACATTGGACTCGATCAATGCCCTGTTGGCCGGGATAGACTTTCCCTTTGTGAGCTCCTTGATCTTTGCCAGCACAAAAGGTGTATTGTCCTTGCCGGACACGCCCTGGGCGTCTGCTTGCTTCAGGGCTTCCGTGATGACCAGATCCATCTCCGCCTTCGGGATAGCAGCTTCGACTGGAACGGGGTTGGCAAAGAGCAGGCCTGATTTGATCTGCATCTGGTGTTGTGCGTCTAGGCGGCGTTAGTGCACACAGCCCATGGAGAAGGGTGAGACACTCACGTATGATGGCAGCAGCCTCCCTCTCATCCTGGATGGTTGTGGGACTCTTGACGCCGCTGTCTCTCGACCAGAAGGCCGGGAAGTCCACGTTTCCTTGACGGCCATCAGCGAACGTACCTACACCCACGCCCTCGGTCTCGAGGTATTCGAGCGTGCGGGGAATATCGAGGAAGCTCTTGCAGCCACTTGCAATGACGGCGACGGGGGTTCTGCCCAGCTCAGTCAAGTCAGCGGAGATGTCCATGCTCGACTCTGCGCCACGGTGGACTCCACCCAGGCCTCCCGTGCCAAAGATCTTGATGCCTGCCAGCTCGGCGAGCAGCATGGTGCTTGCAATGGTGGTGCCGCCATTGAAGTGCTTGCCAGTCAAGCGCAGGCCGCAGACATAGCTCAGGTCTCGTCTGGACAGCTTCAGGGTCGTGGGCTGGCCAGCCGACTCGGTGAGGCGGATCAGCTCTTCTGGATCCAAGCCTACACGTGCTACACCGTCTAAGATGGCTATGGTTGCGGGCACACCGCCATTGACGCGGACCACGCTCTCAAGGAGGGAGGCGAGGGCTACGTTCTCTGGGTAGGGGAAGCCTGCACGAACAATCAACAACCGCCACGCCTAGCTCGACAAGCTCTATCCAATCGCACCATGAGTGTATATCGTCGTCTCTAGGGCGACGACGGGCTTCTTTGCGTGCAGAGCTTCGCGCACCTCGTCAGAGACGCGGAAGAAACCATTGTTGGTCAGGTGGCGCCTTCCCAGCGAGGTAGAGCTGCGCTGCGGGAGGCGAAGCCTGGGTACGGCTCTGGAAAGAAGTCTCATGGTGCGTGGACAAACGTGGACATGGACATTGCGGGGATGACGGCCGAGGGTGAGCTCAAGCTCTAGCTATCAGCGCGCACGGCCCCCAAACTGAGTGGACACGACGCATCAGCATACGCAACGACGTTTCGATTGCGACCATTGCGACCCCAATTCCACCTCCCACACCGGCCTCTCACATGACTGGGTAACTTGACTGCTACCCAACATGAGGTCGTTTTCTCTCTTCACCAGCGCCATTGCCGCGCTGTCGAGCTTCGCCAGCGCCGAAGTCCACCTCTCGGAACCACTGCGCTCGAAGCAGGTGCTTCCCAGCACATTCAAGCCCCCGCAGGTCTTCAAGAACGCCCATCTGGTCAGGACGACCAACCTGGACAAGGCGTACCCGCGCGAGACGGTCAATGTCCTCATTGAGAACATCGACGCGAAGCCCCAGTCCGAGTACTATGTGCCCTTCGACACCAGCCTGCTATCCAAGGTTGGAGGCTTCGAGGCGAGGGACAAGAAGAAGGCGGCGGCGGGCACCTTCAAGGTCGAGGTCGTGGGCCTTGACCAGGACAGCACCACCGAGTTCTACCTCGTCCACCTGCCCGAGCCCCTCGCGCCCGGCGCCCAGCAGACCATCAGCATCTCGTACTCGGTGCTCTCGTCGCTCAAGCCCGTGCCCTCGGAGCTCGCGCAGATGGCGAAGCAATACCTCCAGTACTCCTTCAGCGCCTACGCGCCCTCGGCCTACCTCACCGAGAAGCAGCGCACCAAGGTCAAGTTCCCCAACGCCGACATCACCGACTACACCACCCTGCCCGCCGAGCTCAACGACGAGCAAAAGGCCGACCCCCAGAAGCAGGGCTCCACCTTCACCTACGGCCTGTACGCAAACGTCCCCGCCGGCGCCCAGCAGCCCGTCAGCGTCCGCTACGAGTTCACCAAGCCCGTCGTCCAGTCCACCCTGCTGGAGCGCGACATGGAGGTCTCGCACTGGGGCGGCAACCTTGCCACCGAGGAGCGCTACTGGCTCGTCAACCAGGGCGCCGGGCTCAAGAACCACTTCTCCCGCGTCGAGTGGCAGAAGCAGTCGTACATGAACCCCCCCACCTTCGCCCTCAAGGGCCTGAACCTGCCCCTCGCCCCCGGCGCCGTCGACCCCTACTTCATCGACGACATCGGCAACGTGTCCACCTCGCGCTTCCGCCCGGGCAAGAAGGAGAACCTGCTGGAGCTGAAGCCGCGCTACCCCGTCTTCGGCACCTGGAAGTACAGTTTCCGCGTCGGCTGGAACGCAGACCTGTCGACCTACCTGCGCAAGCTGGCCAAGGCCGACACGTACGTGCTCAAGGTGCCCTTCCTCGAGGGCCCGCGCGCCGTCGAGGGCATCTCGTACGGCCGCGTCCACCTGCGCGTCATCCTGCCCGAGGGCGCCACAAACGTAAACTTCCACACCACCGTCCCCATTGTCGACAACTCGACCAGCCTGCACAAGACCTTCATGGACACCCTCGGCCGTACCACGCTCACCCTGACGGCCATCAACCTCGTCGACGACTTCAGGGACAGGGACCTGGTCGTCACCTACGACTACCCCTGGACTGCGGGCTACAGGAAGCCTGTCGTCCTCACCCTGGGTGCATTCGCCGTCTTCGCCTTCATCTGGGCCGTGGGCAGCATTGACACTTCGATTGGCAAGAAGAAGACAGCGTAGCGAGTGTGACGATGAAGAGGTGAAGATGTTGAAGAAGAACGAGGATGGCACACGGATGCTGATGGAAAGAAAGCAAGAGAGAGAGAGAAAGAAAGTTCAGCATAGGTGGCAGGTACCCCATCCCATCCATATCCGAGTTTTTGTTAGCATGTAGAACAATGAGATGATTCCCAGGTTACCGCAGTCATTCCCGATTCCCAGGTTACCGCACTCATTCCCGTCTCCCCTCCACTCGACTCCCCTCTCCCCTCCCCATCAATACGGATCCTCAACCCCTCTCACACGATGCACATGTCTAACCACAACCCTAACCCCGTCTCTACTCCCCACCCTCCTAACCTCGCTCCGCACCCCAAGCCCAATCAACTCGGCAATAGCAACACTCCGATGCGTCCCCGCCGTACAACAAACCGCAACCGCAACCGCCACCTCCCTCTCCCCCCGCACCCTCACAACTCGCACAAGCTCCTCCACCGCCCCCTGGATCTCCCTCCGCGCCCCCGCGTCCCGCACTACTACCTCCTGCACCGCCCGCGCAACCCCAGAGTACAATTCGCACATCCGCGTAGGCGGCACGAGCATCGCTCGCGCGTCGATCGTGTATAGCAGCCGTGTGCGCGGCGGCAGGTGTGTGTTTAGCAGCTGTGCGAAGCTGCGGGTGGAGGGCGTGCGGTCCGTGGAGAAAGTCAGGAGGTAGACGGTAGGCGGGTTGAGGGTCGAGGGGGGTGAGGCGGGGGAGTGGCGGATGTGGTGGAGGATGGGGGAGTGTTTGGAGAGGAGTAAGCGGGCTAGGTGGGTTGTTGGGGGTTTTCCTTGGGAGAGGGTGGAGTGTGTTGTTTCGTGGATTTCTATTTCTTCGCTGGCGTTGTGGTCGATGTTTCGTGGGCTGGGGAGGTCGTAGTGGAGATACGGTGCTGTTTGGTGTGAGGAGTGTGGACACACGTCGTAAAGCGCCAGGCATGCGTGCGTGCCATCGGGCCCGGGGACGAGTGTGTGTAGCTGCGCGGTGTTGTAGGATGGAGGCATTGGCGTTGTAGGAGATGGTGAACTCGTGACAGCCAGCTTCTCAAGCTGTCTCCAAAAGGTTGCACTCTGCTATCTTCTGAATCGTGCTCTCTGAACCATCCAACACCCAACCAACACGATCTCTATCCGAGCACAAGTCTCGAAAAGGCGACGCAGTACAGATCGGAAGCGACTGATAAGGTCCAGGACAGTCAGGAAAAAGGATACAGGGGTTGAGGTGCTGAAAGTATGGTCTTAGGTAGGCACTGCCCAAGTTGACTCATTCGACAGTGATTCTGGAGTGATTCACTGTTGGAAGGCCTGGTAGGTAGGAAGCAAGATGTTCTGTCCCGGTTGACAAGTCAAGGCAAGAGGTAGTGTGTTTGCAAAAACTAGGAAAGAACGTGTATAGGTACTAGCCCTAACGAACACAAACTGAGACTGGCTGCTATCATTCTCCGAGCTTCAAGGGTGCCGTCAAGAACGTAATCACAAGCCAATTGTTGTTCCGGTTAAAAACGACTACAGGCTGTAGTAGATTTGAACATTATAACATTTCGCATTTTGTTGTTGATCGCAAGGACGCCGCTACATCTATCGTCCTCATAATGCTACCGCAACTCTTCTCTACCCTAAGCAATGCTAAGACTCCAAACTCATCATCTTTCAACCAACCAGCCTGAGGCCACTCGCGGGCGCGCCAATCTGGCAGACCTCGCAAATCTTGCACACGGTGCCCTTGTATTTGCCGTGGTACTTTGAGCCATCGTAGGGACATGCAACCGAGGGGCTGCCACCGTAAATGGGTGTGTGGCTAGCAGCGCAGATCTCGAAGTCGGCGAACTGGTCAAAGTCGATCTCAATGCCGTCAGCGGGGTTCCTCTCAGCAACGGTCTTGACGCGCTTGGCGGACTCCTTCATCTTTGCGTTGCCGGTCCTGTCGAGCAGAGCATTGGCGAAGTTCAGCGCAGTGTTGAGTTGCTTGTTCTTGTGGGCAAAGTTCATGGCTGCAGACAGAGGAAGGGACCTGTGAGCCCCCTCAAGCTCAGGAACGGTGAAGTAGGCGGACAGTTCCAGAGCACGCTTCTTGTCGTCGTCAGAAAGGCCAGAGACGTCAGTGGCACCTTTCGTGAGTGCACGACGCTCAAGCTCAATGGACATTGCAAGTGTGTATTGGGCGGCAGTGTGGATAGCCTTCTTCGCCTGAATAGTGTGTTAGCATGACTGTATCGATGACGGAAGATTGTGACTTACCTCGGTCAGCTCTGCTTGCGATGCGACGACGTTGATGATCAAAAGGTGCAGTAACCTCTTGAAAGCAGCGACACCATCCAGGAGCTGGTTCTTGAGCAACGCCTGCTTGCCGGCTGCCAAGTCAGATGACAGAATAGACTCGAGATCCCGCGGGATGATAGGCAGGATCTTTCGTGAGTCTGTCTCGCTGACTGTTCTCCGTACGTAGTTGACGAGGGAGGGCATGTTGGGTGTGGCTGGAAGGAAGGTTCGTGTGGCCTGGTAGATCTCCTGGAAGCGATCCTCAAGGGGAGCGAAGTTGACGGCGCCAACTTGCCTGTTCAGCAGCTGCATGGCAGTTTCGAAGGATCCTGCAGCAATGTGATCGGCAGCCAGCGGCGAGTTGCGCGCCCACAGATCAGCCTCGCTGCTGCCAGCGCCTGCCTCAGCGCCCTCGACCTCGACAAATTCGTCTTCTGCCTCGACATCGCCATCGTCGCCCATGTCCCAGCCGCCAACGTCGTCTTCCTCGTCACCACCAAGCTCAGCAGCGGCACCAGCAGCCTCTGGCTCACCGAGCAGGTCCTCATCACCATAGCCATTTGCCGCCGGCTCCTCCTCGCCAACACCCTCGATTTCGCCAGCGAGAGCCTTCTCGAAGACGCTCGAGGATGCTGCACGTGTGGGCCAGTTTGCCTTGAAAGTTGGGACAATCGGCTTTGGTGGCGCAAGAGGGGTACCTGTTGAGGGTACACTGATCTGGTCTTCGGTAACACCGGCTGCTTCAAGAATTGACTGTGCTTGCTCGTCAAGGCCATGAGCCTTGGCAGTAGCATACGCCAACGGGTAGAGGTCGATCTCCTGGAACATCTCTATCCTGTTCTGAACATCACCCATGTAGAGCGCGTTCTGGAAGCGTGCGGTCATGTCTCCACGGTGTTCAGCAATCTTGGCCATACGCTTCAGCTTGTCTTGATCGCCTGTCGCCAGGTACAGGAAAGACAGCTTGTCGAAGTTTCGCAGCTTCTGGTATGTCATCTCTACTATTTGATGGTTACCGTGCGCGAGAGCCTCGGTGCTAAGTCGCTGCCAAAGCTTAGGTCGGTCGAGCTGCTTCGCCATCTCTACTGCGACCTCAAGGTTGCCACATTCGATGGCAAGCTCGAAGCGTGTTTGGGGGTCCTGGACGAACTGAAGGGCGATCTCGGGGTAACCCTTCTTCTGTAGGTACGAGATGATGCTCTGACCAACAAGACTAGATGTCTTGATGATGTTGAGCATTTCGTCGTAGTTTCGCTTGACGAGGGCGAGCTTGAATCGGTACTCTGTGGGGTCGATTTGAAGGATCTTCGGCTTCGCGGCTCGGTCCAGACAATAGATGTTGCGACCCTTGACCCTGACGAGATACACGGTGTGCTCCAGAGTTCGAACAATACCGTTGTCACCGTTCATCAAGCTGTACTTGATGTGGTTCAAGGTTGAGTAGAGGAGTACGCCGGTATCGTCCCAGGTAGCGCTCTTGATGCGAATCGTCTCATGAAGCGTGCTGACTTGATCGAGGTTCTTGGTGGCGATTGTGACATTGTGCTTGCTCAGGAGAGCTACGTGCAGCCCATCTGAGGACCAGACAACATACTTGACACCGGCTACGGCAAGTTCCGCAAGGTTTTTCTTGGCCTGGATGTCGTACAATACAACAGTGGTGGGGCTGATGAGGAGCAAGTTGCCAGTGCCACCAAAGTAGATGTCCGTTGTGCCATGCGGGGGTTTGATAGTCTTTGTCGTCGAGTTGGAGAGGTCCTTGATGTCGATCTGCTGGTTAGCTTGGTTAAAGACGGCGAACCTGTTCCTTGCCACGAAGACCGCAGAAGTTCCAGAGCCACGCTTCGTGTCAGTGGGTTCGACTGCACCAGAAGCATCACGCGGGAGACTGATCAGCTCGTATGTGCCGCTGTCTGCGGGCGATGTGACAAGGATGGAGCGTTCAGCAGGGTTGTAGGACAGTGTTCGTGGTGGTGTCCATGGGCTACCAAGCTTCTTCAACGAGAGCATTGATGGGGACTCGAGGTTCTTCTGGAAGTCGTACGATCGGACGTGTTTCTCCTTGGTGATGTAGAAGAGGTTGTTCTGGTAGACCGCGGACGCTGGGCGCTCTCGTTCCAGCTTGAATACCATGACACCGTTGTCGTGACCAGCAGCGAACAAGTTGATCTCCGGATGCGCCGCAATGACCCAGAAGCGGTCGTTCTCCCTCTTAAAAGACTGCACGGATGTTCTCCTGTTAAGATCCCATACGCGGATGGTCTTGTCTTCGCCTACTGACAAGATCAGGTCCTGGTGTGGGTGGAACAGACACGCCGATGCGTTCTGGAAGTGCCCTCTGCATGTATCGACTTCCCAAGCTTTTGTCTCGGACATCCTCCACAGCTTGACTAGGCGATCGTCGCCGGCGGAGATGATCAATGGCAGTGTAGGGTGGAAGGCGACCCAGTTCACACCTCGGTCGTGGCCCTCAAGGACGAACTTGACAACAGCGTCCGTGTTGCCAAACATGTCGGCCTGGTTCTGGTTGGAGCGAGCCATCTGGTCTTCAAACGACGTGGATGTTGGCGCAGAGTGCTTCTTCCTCAGGCCAGAGATGTCCCAAACCCGGACCGACTGATCGAGCGAGGCGGAAACAATGAGGTCTTCTTTCGGGTGGAACTGCGCGCACATTGTGTAGTGGTTGTGGCCAGTCATGGTGCAGACTTGGACAGGTTAGGTGGGCTCGAGCGGTGGTGCAACATGGACTTACTGAGGGAGCCTGCGTCTGTTAGCCATGGTTCACAAGAGAGACGGATGCCACTTACGGTTTTGCCAATTCCAGATGCGGATGGTTTCTGCGTCCTGTCAGTAGGTCCTCGGCGCAGGTGCAGCACGCGCTTACGATCGTCTGAACTACTCAAGATCCACGGCAGCTCGTGGTGGAAGAAGACGGTTCGGACGTAGTCCAAGTGGCCGTTCAGTGTGAAGAGACATCGGCGAGTCTGATATGACCAGACCTTGATCTTGTAGTCATCACCACCGGACACGAATCTGTTCCGTGTCAGTATGCGGCGCATTCGCAGCCAGGGCTCTTCCATGCTCACAGTGGCTGGGTCTTGTGGAAGTCGACGCCGCGGACCGGCCCGTCGTGCTCTTCGAAGCGGTCGATGAGGGTTCCCATGCGGTAGTCCCATAGCTGGATGGTGGACGAGTGTAGCGACACAAGAATCCAGGGTCTAAGGGCGGTCAGCGCAGGGGAACGATGGCATGCGGAGCGCGTCGAGGTACCTCTTGGGGTGGAAGGCAATGCCCTTTGCCCTCGAGGACTTGGACTCGAACTGTACAAGGTCAGACGTGTGCAGGAGCGCATGCATGGACAGAGGCATACCTTGGTCAACATGCTCGGGGAGGAAGCCATGGTGGAATGGAGGGCGAAGCCGCAGCTTCAATGACACGCAGCGCAACTTCAATGACGCGCAGAGCAACTTCAATGCAAGAGACGGGCAGTGGTGGAGGTGGGCGGGCGTAGAAAGAAGGAAAAGAAAGACGGGGTTGCGAATTGTCGATGCTCTGCTGCCTCCGCCGCAAGCTGCTCTCAGTGCTCTGGCCAGAGGTTCAATCTGTCCCTGCCACGCAACCGAATACCTAACGCGCGCACGGCCCACCTCCAACACCAAGACCTGAGCGACCCCACACCCCGTGACCCCTTCACGCGCTCGAGTCTCTCCCACACACGCAGAGACGAATCGCGGCCGCCTGAGGCTCGCATCAGGGCTAGTCGACCTCAAGGCCCGTCCTTGTCGTCCCAGCAGAGCCGCATCGCCCCGAGGCCCGCTCAATTTCTGCTGCGCTGCGTGCGCTCGGTTGAGTGTCTGCATGCTCTACTCATGCATGTCTGCCCCGCCAGTGCCATGCCGCTGCCAGCTGGCCAGCACTACCCACACAGCCATGCGTGCTGCAATACTGAGCGCCGCCGTCATTCGTTGGGCTCGTTGGGCTGGACGCAAGGTAAGATGGTGCGAGCCCTCATGGGAGCTAATTGCTCGTGAACACATATCGCCGCCACCGAGCAGAGCAGCAGAGTCAGGGAAAGAAGGCATTCCTGCATGCAGATCCGCCTGCAAAGAACCGCGGCCGAACAGCTCATGCTTGCTGAAACGCTGCTGATAATTGGCGACGTCCCGCACAATCCAGCCATTAGGCAATTGTGACCATCCCAGGCCCGCCTCCTCCAATCCTCGTTTTTTCTTCCCACTGCCCCATTCGACCATCACCGCCGCACATACACTGCCCTCTGTTCCCCTACTGCCCTGCGCTCTGTGGCTCCCACTGTCTGCGAGCTACCCGTCCTGCATTGCTGCCTGTAGCTCTCTTCACTCTTCCTGCACGATAAGCAGGGTCTGACCTGTGAACTTTCCGCCAGTCCGTCTGCCACTCGCCGCTCAACTCTCCACTCACGCTCTCCCAAACCTCCTCCAGAATGATACTGTCCGCACAATCCTTCCTCCGAATCTCAAAAACAAGACACGTCCTCCCGCCTTGCATACCATAAGATCAGCAAAGACTGAGTGAGAAGATCGTTGATACGTACGCTGTCGCAATTGGCCCGCCAGCCTGACGCAACCACCATCACCGGTGAACAACACCACCCGCCCAGCCCATATGGCAACACACCAACACCCGCCAAACTTCGAGATGCTTCACGGCTGCCCGACTCCCCCGCCTACTGCGTCGAGCATCCATGCCCCTCCTCGTTTCCTGTCCCAAGCAAACCACACGCCACCACTGTACAAGCGTATGGGTGCCCCCAGGCCGTTACACACTCCACCGCTGGAGTTCACGCCCATTGGGCATAACCAGTTCCGTTTTACTCGAGCCCACTCCATCGAGCGATCCTCGCGCCCCTCTAGCGTCTCCGGACATGCGTACGCCGGCACAACGCCCCAAGAAACCGAATATGAAGACAGCTCGGAAGAGGAAAGCGAAGACGAGGACGAAAGACCCGTGCGACGGGTAGAGGATGGCGACTTTGAACTCGAGGAGGTGGACAGCGATGACAGCGAGGACGAAAACATAGAAGTCGTGCAGCCAGATCATTGCGAAGACGCGAAGAGCGACAAAAGTGGCGCTGCGTTGGAGGATACTGGTGTCATGGACCGCCTGAGAGAGCTGCACGTCGAAGAGGGTTCCACCGACGAGGAGGCCAAGGAGCGCATCTACCTGCGCAAGAAGAAGAGGTGGAGCGCAGGAGTCTTCAAGCGCACCCACAGCCAGAGCGTCGAAGGCGACAGCAGCTACTCTGACGATGATCCTCAAGACGACAACAACCTTGAGGCGCGCCGTCTACGCCGCAAGCTGCGAGGGCCTGGGCCATGGAACAGGCGAGCCTCACTCATCTTCGAAGACAAGGGATTTCCTAATACCAACAACATCGAAGAGGTAGAGGAGCCTGAGGAAGGCATGGTGAAGCACACGAAAGGGCCGCCATCGATTCCCAGTGACGACGCTTTCACACTGGATGAGCTTCCTTTCTGGAGGGGTGCTTACGACTCTATGGACGTTGAGAACGAGTCTGAGTAGCGCGCTCCTGCGTTGTATGGGTGGCTTTCTGTCTAGTTGTTTTCTGTATTAGCGAGCAGACTTGCGGCGACAACGCGTCCGTGGGTTTGTTTGTTTGTTTGTTTGTCGTGTTTCCTAGCGCACAGATTCCCCCTTCAGTAGCATCCCGGTTTACTTGATCTTTCTTCATTTTGAGGGTTTTGTAGTGCAGTAACAGCGGATGCTTAGTTTTCCGAATCGCAAATATAACGATGGAAAGTTGGTTGGTGCCTTGCGCCGGGCAATCTATTTCTGGCACGGTCTGCTGACAAGCCCTCGAGCTAAGCCATCGATTAAGGCTGAGCGGCCTAGGCGTCAACACCAACACGCTCACCACCAACAGATTTACAACCGCCTCCAAGAATATGTCGCAACATGCAGTCGTGGATACGCAGCTTTTTCGAACCACTGAAACAATCCATGGGGAGCCGTGGGGCTTGTATATCCTATGAGGATGTTTCCGTGGTCGCCACGCTTCGCTCCCACTGATACCGTCAGCGAAGTGGTGTTCTACCACCTTACGACCACTGGTTAGGGAGCTAGCAGCTCAAATTTAGTTTGCATACGTACAGCACCTCATCATCTGTCTGCACGTGGCAAACATCACCAGAACAACCTGGAGGATGTCTTACGGCTGGCGAATCTCCCGCAGTCTGCGCCACATCACGCCCGTCAGCAACCGCTCGATTATGTGGCCAGCAAGAGAAACGCTCTCCAGATACTGATGTTATGACCAATCGCTTGTCGTGCCGCCAGCATTGTCTAAACAAATCTGACCTGTCACTGAAATAAGCTCACGCTTAGCGATCGAGCATGTTGTTGTACTACTCAGCCCTTCCGCTATCAACATCTCTCGGATCAACTGCATCCGCTCTGAATACCATCAGCATTGTAGCTTTGTGGCTTGAAGCGTTGTTGTATAAAGACATGATGAAGAGGCTTCCTTCCGTCTCTCATCTCCTTACCAACAATCAAGAAACCATACTCCAGTATCATCTCTCTACTTTTCTTCATTTCCTACTGTAGTTTCTTTCCTTGGAACCAGTCAGCAATCATGATCAGCATCACCAAACTCGTCGTTGTTGCCGTTGCAGCCTTTGGCTCAGCTCAAGCGCTTCCTCGAGGCATGGCATCTTCCTCGACTGCCCCCGCGCCAGCTGCTCCGGCACCCACAGACAAGCAGGCCTATCTATTCCGTGACCTCTTCACAGCTCCAACCGCCGTCAAGCGATTTCAGCGCCTCCTAACCCAGGACGAAACACTCCTCACCGGCGAAGACCTCAAGAACCTTACCGTCTTCTCTTTCAACAACGCCATGCCCGCCCCCAACGCAACAGGCGGCGCAACAAAAGCTGCTAATATCGAAACCTTCCCCATCCTCACTGGGCTAGGCATCAGCACAACTCTCGGCTTTCTTTCTCCCTGCGGCATCAACACACCCCACGTGCACCCGCGCGCCACCGAATTTCTCACCCTCGTCGAAGGCTCGAATCTCAAATTTGGCTACGTGCTCGAAAACGGGCTTGTCAAATCTGGTCAAAATCCCGAGATCGCCGGAGCATTGAACAAATTCGAGGGTACCGTTTTCCCACAGGGGGCGATTCACTTCCAGTTCAACGACAACTGCGATGCAGCTACGTTTGTGGCCAGTCTCAACAGCGAGGATCCCGGTACCAGCCAGATTGCGCAGAACTTCTTCGCTTTGAACGCTGGTGTGGTTAACGCTACGCTTGGATTTCCCAAGACGATTGACGGGAAGAACATTGAGGAGTTCAGGAAGGCCATTCCTGCCAATCTGGCGCAGGATGTAGATGTCTGCTTGGCTAGGTGTAAGAAGGACTAACTGGTAGACGGTGGTGGGTGATGGGCTGGCGCAAACTTGGTGATTCTTCTGATTCTGCATGGTGATGGCGTTTGGATTTTGTTCCTGCTTTCTTGACACTGTTGATACTCAAGACACTCCTTAATACATATTCGGCCTTTGTGGTCTGGTTCAATCCACTCTATGCCATTCAAGATCGTGATACCCCTGGCTCTCATGTAGGCACAAACGGTTAGATGGAAGTGTGGTGTTTTACGCAACTATCATCCGCATGGCAATGGGGGCTATAGATAGTAGCAGAAATATGCTGTGGTCAAAGTCTACCATGCCTTTCAAAGCAGATGGTTAGACATCTGATGAAAGAGAAGACATAATGCACCTGGTCTGCTGAGTACTAGGGCAGCTAGATTACATGCAGTGCCACATCCAACATTCCGACTCCTGCTGAGCTCATTTCTATGCTGGACGTGCAGGGGACATCGGAGAGACCGTGAGCAGTGAGCGGCTGAAGCATTGTTGCGGCACAGTGCAGGAAAGCACATAGCACCTGAAGCACAAATGACAACAACGCTACCTTCTGATGAACGTGATAAAATAACTAGTCATTCCACCATCGAGTGAATGCAGCCAGAAGATTTGAGTTCTCGAATGCAAGTCTAGTGTGGTTGTTCGGAGGTGTGAATTGAAGTTGCGGCCAGCCAACCGGAGGCGCAGGAGACCCAATTTTAGCCTGACTGTGGTGTCGACTCATCTCAGCTTCGCCGCAACAACCACAATCCTACAGCTGAGCTTGGCCGTGCGTAGTCATACACTGCCGTCCCTGCTCTTTCAATTCCCTCCGTCGACTCAAACCAGAGTCAAAGGCCTTGGTATCTTACCGACTCTTTAGACACAGTAGCTGTCGTTACCCCTCCAAAACCCCACCATGGACTCGATCAAGGAGGAGATCGCGACGATTGAGAAGAAGATTGAAGAGCTTCAGGCGCAGTTAGTCGACGCGAAGTCAAGATTACAAAAGAGTCAGAATGAGTCGGCGACAAGCGACGAGTCGGCAAAGATGTCGGACCAGGACAAGATGGACCTCATCAAGGTCAACTTGAAGGAGGTGCTCAACCCAGAGATCATGGAGGCAGCACTCAAGGAGGGCAGACCGCTCAAGGTCTACTGGGGAACCGCTACAACGGGCAGACCACACTGCGGATACGTGAGTATAGTGTGATTTGTTGAGTGACATTCCAGCTAATATACGCACAGTTCGTGCCTATCCTCAAGCTTGCGCAGTTCCTCGCAGCAGGCTGCCACGTCAAGATCCTCCTCGCCGACATTCACGGCTTCCTCGACAACTTGAAAGCACCCATCGAGCTCGTCAAGTTCCGCGCCGAATACTACCGCTTCACCATCACCGCCCTCCTCAAGGCCGTCAACGTCCCCATCGACCGCCTCGAATTCGTCCTGGGCTCCTCCTACGAGCTCAAGCCGGACTACATGATGGACGTCCTGCGCCTGGCATCCATCACCTCGGAGCACGACGCAAAGAAAGCCGGCGCCGAAGTTGTCAAGCAGACCGAGAACGCCCCTCTCTCCGGCCTGCTCTACCCGCTCATGCAAGCCCTTGACGAGCAGTACCTCGACGTCGACATGCAATTCGGCGGCGTCGACCAGCGCAAGATCTTCGCCCTCGCAAAGGACATCCTCCCCAAGATCGGCTACAAGGAGCGCGCCCACTGCATGAACCCCATGGTCCCCGGTCTCCAAGGCGGCAAGATGAGCGCCTCAGACCCAGACTCCAAGATCGACGTCCTGGACAGCGAAGAAGCAGTAAAGCGCAAACTAAAAAAAGCGCACGCGGCCCCCAAAATCGTCGAAGAAAACGGCATCCTCTCCTTCGTCGAATACGTCCTCCTACCCGCCTCCTACCTACGCCACGGCACCCCGAAATTCCTCGTCAACCGCCGCGACGCCGAGCCCCTCGAGTACACCACCATCGCGCAAATGCACGCAGACTACAAAGCCGACACCCTCACCCCGCAGCTCCTCAAGCCCGCCGTCGTCGACGCCCTCAACGCCCTGCTGGCCCCCGTGCAGCGCGAGTTCCAGAACAACGCAGAGTGGCGGGCCATCGAGCAGAAAGCGTATCCGGCGCCGGCGGCGGAGAAGAAGAAGGAGAAGAAGGTTAAGAATAAGGGCGCGTTTCATCCCGGTGCGGCGAAGAAGGTGGAGGCGAAGCCTGATGGGCATGTGGAGGGTGCTGAGAAGGCTGAGGTCGAGGTTGGTACTGAGGGAGGGGAGAAGGTGATTGAGAATTTGACGCTTGAGGAGAATAAGTAGAAGTAGGGTATCTGTCTGTCTCGCCGAGTCGGTGGGTCGTGGTTAGATATCCATATGAATGAATGACAGTCACCAACGTAATGTGGTGGAATCAAGCTGGATTAGTTGGCTACGTGAACGTCTCCTCACAGTAGATCAAAGCCAGAGAAACGCAAGTCTTCAGTATATCTCGGTTCATCAATCTACAAAACTCCGCCGATGCTGCTAAAGAGCCCTGGTAACTTTTACAGTCCCTAACGCCAAGCAATGCCTACACATGCACCCAAACCAGATAGTACACTTCTAGGGCGCAACGTTGAACTTGAGCCTGACACCCATGCTCGCGAGCTCGACATCGAGATATTTCAAGACGCCGGGAACGGCGACCGTGGCAATGTCATCGCCGCCACTGAACCTCATGCCCTGCCCATCGGTCCACGTGTCGCTCTTGCTCTGGTGCCCGTCGGCTAGCGTAGCGCACCGCCTGCACCGGATGGTCATGTTCTTGCCGCCGGCGTCCTTTTTGCGCGAGTACTCGCTTACTGTTGGTGCGGTGGACAGGAAACTGCCACAGCCGCGGCAGATGGCTGCCTTTGTGTAGTCGGAGCAGTTCATTAGACGGTCTTGGAGCAGGAAAGCCGTGCCGTGAGCAATAAGGGCATCGCGCTCCATTTCACCAACACGGATACCACCACCCTTCTTCCTTCCTTTGATGGGCTGGCCGGTCATCGAGTTGACCGGACCGGTGGTACGGACCTGGTACTTGTCGTTGACCATGTGACGGAGACGCTGGTAGTACACAACGCCGATGTAGATGTCGGCAGCGAGTTCCTGACCTGTGATGCCGCTGTACATGGGTTCGTTGCCATAGTAGTTGTAGCCGGCCTTCATGAGCTGGTGGCCGAAGAAGTCAACAGCGGTGTTTTGCTCGTCGAAGCGGAACGGGGTGGAATCTTGGGCGATGCCGTGCATGGCACCGGCTTTTCCGGCCAGAGATTCGACGAACATGCCGATGGTCATTCGAGAAGGGAAAGCGTGGGGGTTGATGATGACATCGGGCTGAATACCAGACTCGGAGAAGGGCATGTCGATCGAGGGCCATTTTTGCGAGCAAACACCCTTCTGTCCGTGACGAGAGGAAAATTTGTCACCAATGATGGGCGAACGGGGTACGCGAAGCTTGACGCTGATCTTCTGGCAGGGTTGTGTGCCATCCTCTGAGCCGATAATGCGGACTTCCTCCACAAAAGCAAGTTCGTCCTCTTTGTACTTGAAGAACTGGGTGTTGGCATCGCGGTTGATGTAGTCGTCGGTGGCAGCGTCGTACGAGACCGTGTGCCACGCTGCAATAACGTCGCCATTGCGAAGTAACGTTCCAACACGTGGGAAGCCGTCATCGTCTAGTGTGTCGAGGTAAGACGCCTTCTTGAGCCCTTCTGGAGCGAAGCCAAACAGTTTCGATACCGTCTTTCCAGACCTGTTCCTGCGTCCACCCTCCTCAAGATCACAAATTTTCGTCTTGTAGATAGTACCATGACCGAAGCCACGCTCGTGTGCAGATTTGTTCAGAATCATAGCGTCGTCCATGTCGTAACCAGTGTAAGAAATGACAGCCACGACGGCGTTGGTGCCGTTGGGGAAATTATCGAATCCGTACTCGTTGTGGAGGGGTGGTCGTACGATTGGTGTTTGACCTGTCTGCAGGCGGTAGGTCTTGTTGTCTGTTCGGTATCGCAGGGCGGTTCCGGGTGTTCCCATCGATTGCTTACCCATCTGACACCTGTTTTAATCTTAGTATTGATATCTTTCCAGCTTTTGAATGGTTATACTCACTGGTACATGTTTCTCGGCGACTGGTTGAAATCGGAGAAGGGTGTCATGTTGGCAATGATCGAGAAGATGTTGGTAGGGTCAAATTCAACGTGCGTGGAGTCACCAGACACGATCTCAGGATCGGTACACGCGATCGACATGTACGGCTGTTCGAAAGGTCCAACGTAGTCCAGCTTGCCGAGAGGCAGATACTTGACAGGTCGGTACATGCGTGCGACCTGCGAAAACATGAAAACACCGGGGTACTGACCGCCGTTCGAGTTGGGAACGTATCCAATCTCGAGCTCTAACGGCACGTCATGTGTCCCTTCGACCTTCCAATATCGCAATGTGTCAGCAATAACCTTGGCTTGCTTCGGTGAGCAGAAGCCCAAGACGCGGCCGTCAAGCTGTACGACGACACTTGACTCAAGTGATGCGGAGGACTTGCTCGATACGCCTAGCTGCGCCACAAGCTTGGGAACGGCTGAAACATCAACGTTCTGTGTAGCCAACTTGCACTTGTGCGCAAAATGGTTGAGCAAACCACATGGAGAACCATCAGGCGTGTGGACAGGGCACATGAAGCCCCAGCTTTCCGGTAAAAGCTTTCGCACGGTAGTGGTTTTGAGTTGGGCGAAGAAAGCACCTCTGTGCACCATCCTGAAATGGCTGATGAAACGGTAGAAGTTGATCTTCTCAGCCACGACAACGAATCCAGCCGTTTGCTGCAGGTCAAGACCGGTAGGACTGACGAGGTTACCAGTGGAGAGGAAGTACTCCATGGCGCGTCCGACATCCATGGTTGTTCTTTTGAGAACCCTGGGCACGAACTCCTTCTTGAATTCAGGCGACGTGAACGACTTCCACTCTGACCGACGACCCCAGTCCTGCAAGACAGGTCGAATTGAGTTCAGCCACTCGTCTAATCTTTCCTTAATAACCATTCCGTAAAGCTGACCTCCAAGCAGGATTTCCTGGTTTTGGACGGCATCGGGGTTGTCCACGGCGCATTCACCCTCAACCAACGAGTAGAGTTTCCGGATCATAAAGAGGATCATCTGGAACTTGTCGGCGTTTTGCGCTGGAGTAACATTGTAGGCCCCGAGGTGAGGCAGGACAATCCTTCGTAGGAACTCAACACCTGCCTCGTCGTCGCTGGCGTCGTCTGGAAGCTGTAGTACGACCTTAAACTTGGAACCCAGGTAGGCCCTTGTCTTGGCCTGCGAGTGTAACCCATAGACCTTGTACGTTCGGAGTAGCAATTCCACTCTATCCGTGACAAACTGCTTCTCTGCCAGCCCCTTCGAGCCAGCCGCACCAACGATGCCTTCAAAGATGTCACGGTCGTTTGTTTCAACCAACGCCTTCATGACCATCATAACAGGGACCAGGTATTCGGCTTTCCTCCATGAAAATCGGAAGTTGACGTTTCCGTCGCTCAGGTAGTGGAGAGCGTTTGTTTGCGAGGATTGGTCGGTGCGTATCGAACGAATCTGGATGCCGTAGGGTGTGTAGCCGGGGCCACGGTTCGTGAAGGCGCCACGCTTGATAGCCATGGGGTAGTTGCGCCTGTTGACCTGCAGCATGCGGATGATCTTCTCGATACCGTTGACGATGAAGTAACCCCCCAGCTCCTCGGTCTCTTCCTTGGCCTTGACGAGCTGATCAGGGCTCATGTTCTCGAGGTGACACCGGTTTGACTGTCACGCGTTAGTTTTGGTGCTGCCGTACGCGTGCGCAATCCGGCAGCTTGGGTGAGTCTCACCCTCAGCATGATGGGCACTGTGCCCAGATCGCAGACCTCTTCCTGCCAATCCTCGTTGTTCACCCTGTACTCCAGGCGAGCACGAAGCTTGCCACGGTACGTGGCGTGGCGCTCTCGACACTCGGCGGGCAGGATGTTGCGGTTCTTGAGGGCCACCTTGTTCGAGGGCGGCAGGACAGCCTTGTCGAGGAAGACATCTTGGATGCGCACAGAAAGCCTGTTCCTGCGCCCAATCTCCTCTGGCTGCGCGTACGGGTCGCCGTCGGTGAAACTCTTGATGCCAATGTCCTTGATGCCCTCCTCTATCTGGCCGGCGGGCGCAAAGATTGTGTTGAACGAGTTGATGTGGGGGTCAACGGCTGCAGCCAGTGTGGGATAGGCCGTCTTGTCCTTGGGCGGGTTCCGGAAGAGGTGCTGGCGGCGCTTGGTGTCAAAGTCAGTCGACCACTGTGGCTGCTTTTTCGCGGCAGCAGAAGCCATGACGGGCGGCTGTTGTAGGCGAAAGCCGCGTGGGTGGTCACAGTGAAGGTGCTGTGGTGGTTTGCTTTTCCCTTACGAAGGTACGAAGTAGAGAGAGGTGCATAACTTTTTTGGCCGCACGGACGCGCAAATGCAGCCGCGGAAAAGGCGCTAGGCCAGAGCTTGCTGCAGCGGAAGTCACCTGCGGCGAATGTGTGCACAACGACCACTCCACTGCGGCCTTTTCCCTTAGGGCGGCGCAGTCCTCGCTCTCACCCCGTCACTCTGCAGCCAGCACGATTTGCATCTTCATTGCGTTGTTGTCAATCATCTGTTGTTGTTGTTGCTACTGCTGCTCTTGCTGCTGCGATTCGACAGCGGCGTGATCGCCAATCACTACCGAACCAGACCCCGCAGCAAGGATTCCCACGCTTCGCACCAGCGTCCAGCGTCCAGCGTTCATCGCCCATCGCCAGTCCTCGCGGGTAGACGACCACGACTCGAGGCCACTGCCATCACCAGTCCTCCCACCATGGCGAGCATCTTCCGCCGCATCTATGACTGGCTCCTTCGCCTCTTCTGGTGCGTCCGCCTTCTTGCCTTGCGCCTGCACATGCCCCAGCCTCGATGCCTGATGCGCCTCTGATATCTGTCCACTCGCACCAAGCTCACTCCAGATGAAATGCAACGCCATGTTCGATGATGGTGAGAGATGGATTCTGACTGTCTTCATTGTGTAGGGCGACAGAGATGGACATCACCATGATCGGGCTGCAAAATGCTGGCAAGACCTCGTTGTTGAGGGTTCTGGCGGTGAGTGTCTTCCAGATCGGGAAGCGGCCGCGCTGCACCCACCATGTCTCTACGATCATGTCCGACTGACGAGGCGCTGTCTAGGGAGGAGAGTTTACTGTTGAGTGCGTCAACACCCGCTTCACGTACCGCAAGCAGCAGCAACATGCCGACTGCGCTGCTCCGCGCAACCTTGAGCTCCATCGTCACGGCTGGTCCAAGCGCTAATGGCTATAGCTCCATCCCTACCGTTGGCTTCAACATGAAGCGCGTTCAGAAAGGCCATGTAACCTTGAAGTGGTGAGTGCTTTCCTGTGCCGCCTTGGTCACGCAGATCCAGCTCTTGTGGCACCAAGCCGGTTTGAGCCAAACTTCCGGGATGCTGGCATACTACCCTGTCCAGGGAACATCTGCTGACCACGAACTGTAGCTGGGACCTCGGAGGTCAACCCAGGTTTCGCTCCATGTGGGAGAGGTACTGCCGCGGCGTGAACGCCATAGTGTAAGACCGAGTTGCATGTGTTGGCGCGCTTCCGCTGATCCGTCCAGGTTCATTGTCGACTCGGCCGACAGGGACGCTCTGCCAGTCGCAAGAGAAGAACTGAAGCTGCTGCTAGAAAAGCCGGCTCTGGATGGCATTCCTCTCCTCGTCCTTGGCAACAAGTCCGATCTGCCTGGCAAGCTTTCGGTCGACGAGCTCATTGATGCGCTGGACCTTAAAGAAGTATCGCATCGAGAGGTGAGCTGCTACGGAATCAGCGCCAAAGAAGAGACGAACCTCGATGCTGTGCTCCAGTGGTTGATCGCCCGAGCCAGCAAATAAGTCACGGCAGGGCCTTCACTGGGTGATAACGTGACTGACGAGAGCTTCCACGCCATGTACCGGCAGCACGGCTGGTTTGGCGTAGTGCTTTTCGAGTTTACGATTTCGACGCGCCTATGTTCACACGAGTTTACGGCCGTCAGCTTCTTACGACATGCTTAATGATTCTTACGACGTGAACGGAAGACAAGACAAGCAGATCATACTGCAGGCCAGCAATGGCCGTATCGTGTTTCCAAGCTTCAGCATATGTTGTCCTTTTTTTATCCTTCTTACGGCGAGAGTCGGTTCTCTTGGGACGACGGACGGTCGCCAGTGTGTCTGACTCAGCATGTAGCATTTTCGTTTGTTTCGGTTCGAGCAACAATATAGCGAGCGTGATGAAGAGACAGATGGTTCGGTCTAGAGCCGGTTCGAATATGTAGCGGAATAGTCGTCGCAACTTTTCAAGACTGCTTTTCATGGGGTGTCCAGCATTGGCTTGCATTCCACATCACAAGACCTGCATGTCCCTTGCGAATCGTGACTTGCGCGTGCTCGTGACCTCGTGTTGACATGGAGCCCTTGGTGGCAGGTTTCGTTCGTGCTGTTGCCATCACATCATGTCCATGCTGTTGGCGTCGTAGAGCAGCGCGCCGTCGTGATGCGCGCAAACCCAAGGTCCGGTATCGTGGAAAGCTGACGAAAATGTTCCTCTCGTGTCGCGGTAGCACAACAATCGCAGTCGGCCCTTGACCAGGGTATCCGTGTTGCAGGAAGAAGTGCAGGAAAATTGGCAGACGCCATAACAATACGGCAACGACAGCAGCGAAGCGACAAGACGGCAGCACAGCACTTGAAGGGGAAAAGAGAGCAGAAAGGGCACGACGAGCAGTAACAGTATTATTTCAGTAGCTTTGCTGGCAGTGGGACCAGCGGGCAACCATGCCATCTACAATTGAACAACTCATCCTGCATTAGCGTACCCAGGAAAATGAGGCCTTGCACGCTCTCATTGGCTGCTCTCGCATGGGTCACCGCGCATCCCTGGTTTCGCGTACACTGCTGGAATGGTGCTGCGATGCTGTGAAGGGCGTGGGAACCGCGAGGAGAGTCAAGTGTGAGGGGCTGATCTGAAGGATGCAGTGGTAATGGAACGAGTGGGGATCTATGTAAAGGTGCGGCGAAGTCGATGAGGCTGGTGCATCAGCGCTTTGTGGGTGCTGTGGGGTAACGGTGCTGCAGTGCCCACTGCAGCGTCGAGCCATCTGTTGTGGGGTGTTTTTACATGTGTGCAACACAAGCAATGCTGACGAGGAGGACTTGACGAGTGTATAAGCTCAAGTTGCTTACAACACTGACTACCACGCGTCTCTAATAAAGCCTCCGCACTCATCGCTGATGATCTGCGCTGCTACGAGCTCTCAGAAGTGTCTATCTGAGGCTGCTAGGAATAATTGGCAAGCTGACAATCATAGATGTGATGGTTTAACTGCGGCTGTGATTATCAGCAACGACGAACACGAGCTCGGACACAATGTCAAGCAGCACCGGCGCGCTTGAAGAGTCTAGATGAATTGACGGCTCAAAGAGACGAACAACGACATGGCAAGATGTTGCGAGGAAGCTGGGGCGGCTGGCAATTCTCGCTGTAAGGGAGATGAACAACTAGAGAAGCCCGAGCAAGTATGTAAAGTCCGGCGGCGTAGGACTTTGGTATGTTCAGCTTCTCACATGCAGTGCCGTTTCAGTCGAGCCTGAGAATGCGCAACGACCCACTGTCTCAACGCGACAAAGTGGGCTTTGGTCTCCAGCTGTGCTGCAAAGGGAGCTCGAAGACATCCTAAGTCAGTCAAGTCACGACATTCGCCTCCCTGTATTCCAGGGATCAAGGACTAATTGTCACCAACTCACCGGTGCGTCTCGTGCGAACACGACACTGAACGCTCCAGAACTGGGACCGGAGCTTCGACAGTCATCCACCTGCTTTGCCATCTCCGCATCTGAAGACCGAGCCACCGCACGCCCTGCAGAACATCAGCAGCTCCAATCGAGCTTGCTTCCACAGCGAATCACAGCGCTCGTGTCGTCGTCATTGCCAGGTCGCAGCTCTCCGTCTGATCCGAGCTAGCTGGCCCCGCCAAGTGCACAGCCGCACCGATCTTCGAGAGGCAGGCCTGTTCAAGCATTTAGAGTTCGTCATACCCACTTGGAAGCTCTTACCCGTAATCCGCCAGCTTGCAACACCCTCTCACAGCTCCCCAAAACACGTCTAGTTTCGACCGGATAAACGGCCAAGCAGGTTCGAAGATGCCAGCCTTAGTCTCTCGGCAATGGTATGATGATGAGTACGTTATCCTAGTTGTGGCTTTGCAGTTCCCTGAGTTGTCGTTTCTTTATAACCTGGACGTGCATCCCAGCTTTCTGCGAACGGCTGCTGCACACGTCATTCATCACACAAGACATCTTCACCTACTCTTGCCTGATCCCCTCCACCATGCTCTCCACATCAGCAACTACCTCTCGATTATTGCTGTTCGCAGCATTGTCAACACAAATCACTAACGCTATGGCTCAATCAAGATGTTACTATGATCGCTATGGTGTGCGCCGATGCTATCGCCAGTCGGCTTGGAATTCTTGGGTGCGATGGGTCGTCCTCGCAGTTGTTGTGATCGGCTTCTTGCTACTCTTCTTCCTCTGCAGGTAAGCTATTTCCGTGAAGCTCTACAACCCTGTCTAGGCAGACGTTGAGCAGACTTCCAATCCATTACGAACAATCCACTCACACAACACAGCTGCATTACCGCTCGTCGCAGGCGCAAGGCCGGTCGCACGCCCTTCTACGGCACTGGCTGGGCTGCTCGACCAGGAAACAACAACGCGCAACCCTACTACAACAACCAAACCCAGGCACCTGCTCCTCCCTACTCTGCTGCTACGAACAACAACAACAACGGCTATTATGGCGGCGGCGCCAACCAAGACTACTACGGCCAGCAGAACGGCGTCGAGCTCCAGAACCCTCAGCCCACATACGGTGGTAACCAGCAATACGCTCCGCCTCCAGGCCCTCCTCCGGGCAAGGACGGTATCGTTCGATAAGCGTGCACCGCGCGTGACACGCAGGCTTCTACTGAAGTAAATGGATGCTGGTTACGACTGTTATGGATGGCGTTTCTGACCTGGGCTTTTTTAACAACCGGAAGTACGGAGTGGCATATGGATTCGATTACCCGAGGATACCTCTTTGATTAATGTTTTTTTTTTTTTTTTTTTTTTTTTTTTTTTTTTTTTTTTTTTTTTTTTTTTTTTCGCTCGGACTCTTCTGCTCTCATGTGAGCTGTACGATCAGTAGTTATCAAAATTACGAACTATTACACCTTCATCTATACCATGAATGCCTTATTACGTATATCAACTTGGAGTCAGTGTTTTACGTATATCAACTTGGAGTCAGTGTTGTGTTTAACATGTTGCGAGTTACTTTCTAACGCTATTCATTTTTCAATAACGTAGTGTGTCCATCTATTATACATTACACCACCTCACCACCTCAACGGGATCCAATCCATCCCTCATGCAGTCTCACCACCTCTTACTCCACTACTCTTCACGCCCAACGGCACAGCCCCCAGCAACCCCGCACTAGCCTCGTTCTCCAGCCCAATCTTCATATCCAACCAACTGTAGAAATTGCCACTCGCGCAAAACGCCGCATACAACCCGTCTCGGCTGCGATGTCGCTGCATGGGTCCCTGGCCCCTCAGCTTGACACTCGTCCCGTGCTTGGCGACACTGGCTAGGAACTCGGGGATGGAGAAACTCGCGTACCGCTGATGCCCGCCTGGAGAGACGACGTTGGAGGTGGCGAGGTAGCGGTTGATGGGGGCGATGAACTGGGCGGTCAGTTCTGCAAAGTGGCGGCGGATTAGGGGTCCGAGGGAACAGGTTTGGTCGCCGAGTTTGAGCACGGATTCGATCTGGTTGATGACGGCTGAGTCGGATTTCAGGAAGCGCTTGCTGGGTGTGTGGACTTCGATGCCGCCGCCGGGCAGGTCGAGCAGCACGTTGCGGCTGGACTTGTGGTGTAGGGAGTGGTGGCGCCGTGTGGGTACGGGGCCGTCGAAGTTCTGGAGGTAGAGGATGTGGGGACGCATGCCTTGGGTTTTTTCTGCTGCGGCGATGACGCGTTTCAGAAGGAAGGGGTTGGTGATGCCGATTATGAAGGGCCGTGGCGTCCCGCCGTCGATACCTATACTGCGGAAGTCTGCTTGCATTGTCATGTATGGCTTTACGACACCGGCGTAAGGGACGGGCTTGATGATGTCGAGGAGTGAGGAGACGGACTCGCTGGCTAGTTGGGGGGATTTGGCGACAACGATGACGGACTCGCAGAGGACGAGCTTTTCGTAAAGTACGTACAGGTCGGTGATGCAGGGCATGAAATTCATGATGGTGTCCCAAGAACCAACCGGCTCGTAGGCGTAGATGGACGGGTGAGGGTCTGCGATTAGGGGCGTTGACCCCGCGAGCCCTTGTAGTGGGAAGGAAGGGTGAGGTGCAATATCCAGCGTCAAGACGCGTCCCAAGAACGGCAGCTCGTGGCGGCCAATGGATGGGGGCAACCAGTTGTTCATCTGCGCATGGGCTCCTTCCAGAGTGGTGGGGTCACTGATTACTCCAGATTCGGTCATGACTTGGACAAGTCGGTTGTTGAATGACGTGAAGTTGTGATGGGACACCAAGACAAGCGTTCTTTGGTTGAAGCTTCTCTTCATGGTATCATCGAACTCCTGGCGGAACACGCACGATGCAAAGAACAGGTCGGCACTGCCATGGGGAGAGTTTGGTGAGCTCAGCTTCATGTCAGGCGAATTGTTGGTGACGGCAAAGTTGAATGCCAGATCTTCAGCCGTCTCGGTGTTCTGTTGCTCTGGAAAGCTGTTGTAGTTAGCTATGAACAGTGCAAAGCATTCGGAGAACGACGCTACCTGTTGAAGCATATCGCAGTCAGGTCTGCAGTGCTGAAAGCAGCTGTTGGTGGATACAAGATCTCAATCTCTGGTCTTGGACAGTCAGGCTCGACACTTGCAAGAGGACTGGTCTACCCTTACCTACCCTACATCGACGTTGAAGTTGCAGACGATACTGTTGGTGTTAGTCGGGCATAGAGGATAATGCGTCGCGTTCAAGTCGAAGGTATGCAAGAACACAACATACAATGCTACAGCCCAGTGCGAGAAGCCGTTGGGCAAATTCAGCTTTGGTTCCATGAGATGGTCTGGCAGAGGCTTTCTGCGAAGATGCTGGAGCTTGTTCTTGAACTTCTCCATGTCGACCGAGTGAGACAGGTGACGGGTGCAGGTGAATGACGGAGCACCAGTAGGGTATAGCGCTTAGCGGTATCGACGAGTGAGGGCGAGGGAGAGCTAGAGTAGACTTGGCTGAGTGAGGGATCGGCTGCTGTTAGGCGTCATGGCGCAGAGCAGGATCAGGCGTCTCTCTCGATGATGCTGAAAGTGTGCTCTGGAAGGAAAAAGCGTGAGTGACAGTCGGTGTCCCGCAGCATGTTGGTTGGCTTTCAGCTTCCCGCATTGGCGGGCAGGGATGGCTCTCCAGCGGTGCGATGACGTCCCCGCATGGCTGGACTCTGGGTTGAAGCATGCATGCACTTGGACGCGACGACAACAACAACCGCATTGCACCCATCCTGCGCCAGCCCGCCCCGCATCTCCGACTCGGACAACGACAACAATGAGCCCATAGCTGCAGCATGTAAAGGCAGCCGCCGCAATCTACCACCATGGATCCCAACATCACCAAAGCGCTTAACGATAAGCTCTACGACAAGCGCAAAAGCGGCGCGCTCGAGCTCGAGGGCCTCATTCGAGATGCACTCGCTGCGCAGGACCACGACAGGATAGCCAGAATCGTGCACGAGCTCTGCCATCACTATGCGTACGCCGTCCACCAGCCTCACGCCCGCAACGGAGGCCTCATTGGCCTCGCCGCCGCTTCGATAGCACTGGGTCCCGTGTGTATCGCCCTGCACCCAACACGACGCTCTGCTCACTCCATCGCAGGAAGTCGCCCGCTATCTCGAAGAAATCGTCCCACCCGTCCTCGCCTGCTTCTCCGACTCAGACGCCCGCGTTAGGTACTATGCGTGCGAGAGCATGTACAACATTGCAAAGGTTGCAAAGGGCGAGATTCTCGTCTACTTCAACCACGTCTTTGACGCCTTGTGCAAGGTCAGCGCTCCACCAAAGCATCACACGGTCGAATGCTGACACAGCCCATGTAGCTTGCCGCCGACTCGGAGCTGTCAGTCAAGAATGGAGCCGAGCTGCTCGATCGCCTGGTCAAGGACATTGTCTCCGAGTCTGCAGCCTCATACATATCCGTCCTGCACCATCCAGACGAACCGCTAGCCCACCCAGACGACTCGCCAGAGCACGCTCCATCTGAGGTAGAGACCGCCTTCAACCTCGAACGCTTCCTACCCCTCCTCGAGGAGAGGATCAACGTCATCAACCCGTTCACACGCTCCTTCCTCGTTGCCTGGGTCACCTTGCTCGACTCGATACCAGACCTGGAACTCATTGCTCACCTGCCTCGCTTCCTCGGTGGCCTCTTCAAATTCCTCAGCGATTCCAACCAAGATGTATACACCATGACGCAGGTTGCACTGGAGAGGTTCCTCAATGAAATCAGGAAGATTGCGAGAATCAAGAAAGGCATAGCAGAGAGCAAGAAGAGTCAGAGCAAGGACGGCCGAAGACAATCCACATCGTCAAGTACTCACAGCGATGTCGGGGACGAGAGTGAGGCTACAGGAAGTACACCCGTGGAGCAGCAGGTATCCGTCGACGAAGGCGACCAAACTAGCGGAGATAGTGGTTCACTGTCTGGCGACAGCGGGAAATCTGTCAACGGAGACGGCGACTGGATTCCAGGGCAAGATGTGCATGTCGACCACCCCAAGGTCCTCGAGATCCTTGTGGGTTTCTTGAGCTCGCCATCGGGTAAGATCCATCATGTTTGACTTGACACAAGCTAACAGCGGTAGATGCGGAAGAAGAGCAAACGGAAATACTTCTCACAGCCCTTCGTTGGATCGACGCCTTCTTCGAGATCTGTCCTGAAGACATTATGCCGTTTGTCCCGAGTCTGCTCTCACACGTGCTGCCGCGCATGTCGCATGATGTCGACAGCGTCCGTCAGGCGGCCATCAAGGTCAACGCTTCATTGATGGACTACATAATGTCGCTTTCCGAAGACCGCCAATCCAACGGCAATGTGAGCGACAAGATACAGCTTCCTCCATCGCTCTCTGAGCTGGGTAAAGAGCTCACAAGCACCCAGCGACGAGACTCGAACCTCTCGACTAGGCTTCTCAAGGCAGTGATCCGCGACCAAGCGCCAGAAGGCAAGGCAGGCACACAGTCCCCCACACCAGGAGATGACAGGGGCCCATCACCACGGCCAGTTCCTGAGCTAGACTACCAAGCTGCTGTCAGCGCGCTCACCTTGCAGTTTTTGAACGAGCACGAGGCTACACGAGTTGCAGCTATTGCGTGGCTTATCATGCTACACAGAATGGCACCTGGCAGGGTCAGTAACAGCCGCACCGTCTCGTCCTTTTATGCTTACCTCTGTTCAGATACTCACAGTCGATGATGGGACCTTCCCCGCACTGCTGAAGACCCTCTCGGATCCGTCCGACGCCGTTGTTACACGCGATCTGCTGTTGCTTTCGCAGATTTCCATGCACAGCGACGATACGTACTTTACGTCCTTCATGGTTAATCTCCTAAAGCTGTTTTGTACCGATCGAAGGCTGCTGGAGACGCGAGGCAACCTCATCATCAGGCAGCTGTGCCTTACGCTGAGCGCCGAGAAGATCTACCGCACAATGGCGGACTGTATTGTCAAAGACGAGGATGTTGAATTTGCGAGCATCATGGTTCAAAACCTCAACAACAACCTCATCACAGCACCGGAACTTGCTGATCTCAGAAGGCGACTACGGAACTTGGACAACAAGGTGTGTATGGGATGTGACTGGCCGATGTTTACAAAACTGACTTTGTCCAGGATGGACAGTCGTTCTTCGTTACACTATTCAAAGCTTGGTGCCATAACGCAGTAGCTACTTTCTCGCTGTGTCTGCTCGCCCAAGCCTACGAGCAAGCCTACCACCTGCTGCAGGTATTGTACGTTCACGGCGTCTACCTATGTACATGAACAAAGCTAACAGGTCAAGTGCCGATCTCGAGATGACAGTAAACACTCTCATCCAAATCGACAAGCTCGTGCAGCTGCTGGAGTCGCCCGTGTTTACCTGTAAGCTACAAGCATGCGACTGCTGCGTAAGGCCCAGCTAATTGATGGTGCAGACCTCCGCATCCAGCTTCTCGAGCCGGAGAAGTACCCACACTTGTACAAGTGCCTGTACGGGCTCCTCATGCTTCTCCCGCAGTCATCGGCGTTTGCGGCACTGAAGAACAGGCTCAACAGCGTGTCTGCTATTGGCTACCTGCACATTGCTCCACGCACGTATGTACCCCAATCCAACACCCTAAACCATTTGAGGCAAAAGAGCTCAGAAGTGGGTACTTCCAGCGCGCCGCAAGGGCCCTCTGCATCGGGATTCGAGCGACCCAACCGGCTCAAAGCACGGGAGGAAGGCAGCGTCAAGTGGGCCGAGCTGCTCGACCGGTTCAAGGCGACTCAGGAGAAGGCCAGGCGCACGCAGCAACACGGGACCATGGGCGAAGACGCTCCTATTGGCCTCGAGACGGTGCAGGAGAAGGAACCAAAGGGCCCGCCAGCCGTGCCACCCAAGAATGCTAGCTTGCGACCCAACTCGCCAGCTGGAGCCATGAGGCCACCGGTCACGCCAGCGGCGGCGAACGCAGGACAAGGACACAAGGCCAGATCTAGTCTGAGCAACCTCGGACGGTTTGCGGGAGGGGTAGCGGGACGGAAGAAGAAGTAGGTGGAAGAAGAAGAAGAAGAAGAAGAAGAAGAAGAAGTGGGTGGAAGATGTGGGTGGAAGAAGAAGTAGGATGCTGTTTTCAAGCTTGGCGTATCGGGCATACGAAAAGCATTGCGGGCGTTTCTCGTTGGGCATGGCGGCGTTTGCTCAAGTCATTATTTCAGCGATGTTTGCCCTTTCTGTAGCGCACTCCATCGTCGAGTTTCTCTTTGGAGGTAGACAGGCGCGCGTGCTCGGCATTGCTAGTCGAATCCAAGACCCAGCTTGCGACAATCTCCTTGATCTCAGGCTTCTTCTTCTCCGCTGTTTTGGCTTCCTGCACTTTCCTGACATACCCACTGTAGACGACGACCTCGGCAACCGCCACAGCCAGCGCACTCACCATGGACAGCCCTAGCCGCTTCCCAACCGACCAGTGGCGCGCAGCCACCCAGACGAAGACGGCGACGCAGACAATGGAGATCAGGACGTTAATGATGAGGATGATCTGGCGGTGCACTTCCTCATACGACACTTCGTCCACCTCGTCAACGCCTATGCTGAACTGGTCTGGCAAGCGGCTGCGGGCTGAGGGAAAGCGCTGGTTGAACGACTCGCGGGTGGGCGGTGGATGGAGCATTCGCTCGTAGGAGCGAGCTTCCTCTTGGGCGCGCAGACGGGCCATGAGGGCGAGGTATTCGGGGGATTGCTGTTTCCGGGGT
>SATZ01000341.1:0-40455 GCA_004335205.1 Ascochyta viciae-villosae
AAATAGAGGCATTTCCTTCTATACTTATAGTATATTCTATAGTTAGTCTTATAGAAGATTAGCAACCTTCTTTAAGTTACTAGTTAGTAGTATATTATTATAAAAATATACTGCTTTTTATAGTTTATTAAGACTATATTCTTGCTAGCTTAAATTAAGTTTTATATCTACTATTACTATAATAGCTAGAGTTTCTCTTATAACCTTAGAGTTTATAGAAACAGTAATTATTAGAGTAATTAAGTAAGATAAAGCTATTTAAAGCTAAGCTTATTTACTATTTCTTCTACTCTATATATTATTATAAGAGTATTTAAAGAAGAAGATCTATATATAAAGAGAGATTGCAACTACTAAGCTATTAAGCTAGTAGATTATTAGTAAGCTTATTTAAGTACTTTCTCTTATTACTAGGGTAAAATTCTTAGACTTAGACCTACTAGAAGTACTATATATATTAGGTCATTAAGCTTACTAATAATTATTTATCCTTAATCTACTTATAAAGTAATTAAGTATCTTTTTTTTTAGTAACTAATACTCTAGGAGAAAGCTAGTACTAAACTATATTTGCTTAAGTTAAAGTCCTAGATATAGAGTTATTATACTCTATTTAGGCCTAGTAATTAAGTTATATAGTAGGTTAAAATTCCTAGTCTTAAGCCTACTAAATTTTATTGCTAGGGTAAAACTCCTAGACTAGAGTTTTTATTCTCTATTTAGCCTAGTAATATAATCCTAGTAGATCTACTTACTATACTAGAGCTAGAAATATAGTTCTAGTAGATCTACCTATTAAAGGAGAGCTAAAAATTAAGGTTCTAGCAGATCTACCTACTAAGGTAGAGCTAGAAATTAAAGTTCTAGCAGATCTAGCTATTAAGGTAGAGCTAGAAATAAAAGTCCTAGCAGATCTACTAATTATAGTAGAGCTAGAAATATAGTTCTAGTAGATCTACTTATAATAGTAGAGCTAGAATATAAGAAGCTAACCTCTAAGGAAATTTGCTAGTAAAATACAAGATAGAGTTAATAGAGAGTAACTTCTAAGATAAAGGTTACAGAGTTTTTATATCTCTGTTTTAAACACATTAGCTTTATAGCAGAGCTTTAGTCTATACTAAGAAGTATAAGCTAGAGTAATACTAAGGCAGTGTACGCTAAGACGCTAGCACCTAGGCCTAGCCTATTACAGTACTTCTCTACTTATTCTTTGTTTATTAGCGCGCGCCTTAGTTAAAACAACTCTATTACCTATTCTTTACTTTCTACATTCTCTATTGTACTATATTTTAAGTCTACACGCCTTTCTCTTATAATTCTACTACTACCTAATTATTTAGCTACTTTGCCTTACTTAATTTTAATAATAGTGCCTCCTAGATTACTAACTGTGTTACGTTTACCTAAAAAGGTATAAGGCAAGTAAGTAAGTTATTCTATCCTTACCTATAATTTGCTTATTTACTAACTCTTTTACCTTACTTAGGCCTGTAGCACTGCTCCTGCAGATCCTGCTCCTCCTACTACTTACTTAGCTAAGAAGGTAAGGCTTATAGTAGAAGATATTAAGCTAGAAGACAAAAAGATTAAGAAAGCCTTTAATAATATTCTAGCTAATAATTAGGCTAGGGCTCTAGGTAAGTAGTTTTTATATACCTAATATACTAGCAGCTTTATAGATTCTAAGGTCTGCGTTAGCTATACATTATCTAGACAGGTCTACACCTTTACTACTAGTAGCTACTTAACTAGCTATACTCTCTATATCCTTAGCTATTCTTACTGCTATAAGGTAAGTTTCTGCTTCTTATTTCTTAGTGTTCTCTTTTCTAGCTAACTATCTGCTAGGCCCTGCGTAAGACTTAGAAGACTCTAAATAAGTACTATATATTCTTATAGTTTACTAAGAGCAACTCTGTAAAGCTTCTATATATTATTAAGCCTATTTAGGTAGACTTTAAGAAGTGTAAGAACCTTTTATATTATACTAACCTTATATCCTAGCTTAACACCTACTTACCTACTACTAGTTATAAGACTAAGTAGTCTAAGTATAAAGCTAAGGTTAATAAGATTAAAGCTTATTTCTCTACTACTATAGTCCTTGCAGAGTATACTACTGTTACTACTACAGAGGTAGTAGTCTAGATTAAGACTCTAGTAAGTTATTTCTTTCTTTTCTTACGTGTTTTCTAGAGTATTTGCTAATTCCTTACTTAATATAGCTTACTATTAACTTAATACTACTTATACGCTTTACTTACTTTAAGGCTAACCTCTATATATATCTTAAGATCCCCTCTACTACTAGATATAAGGACTTTGTCTAAATGCTTATTAAGAATGTTACTAATACTACTACAGGTAATAAGAATAACAGTAGTAGCAGAGATTCTGCTAAGAGTAGTGCTTAGGTCTTTCCTTATCTATAGCGTTTAAGATTTTCTTAGCTAGATAATACCTAGGCTTCTAGCTCTTTTTCTTTATAACAATATAGTCTCTATCTAGAGTAGCCTATCCTTTAGGATAGACTAATGTAATAAATAATCTTCTTAACAAACTAGTGCTCCTCCTTCTGCTTATGCCTATCTTTACTTCCTACTTCTCTCTTTCTTTCTCTATTAGAAGTAAGAGAGTTAGTTATACCCCTTTAGAGATTCTAATTAGAATCCTAGAAGTAAGTTCCTATTCCTATCTCTCTTATCTCTTATTATAGACAGCTATCTGTCTAAGGCTTCTAGGTCTTTATAAACGTTCTCTCTTTCCTATATTTTACTAATATAGCCTTTCTATTATACTAGGTATTTATGTCTCTTACTCCCTCTTTTAGATTATCTTTCCCTATAGATAGAGTTAACTTTTTATTCTTTAGAGGATATACTATTATTATAGGTAATAACTAGAGGGCTAGGCTAGGGGTTATTGTTTAATTATCTATAAAGAGGGTCCTATAGGCATAACTTAAGCTAGTTAATATAGAAAACAGGATAGACTTTACTATTAATGTCTAGTTTAACGTTATACAGAGAGATAACTTCTATAACTATAAACTTCTAGTTCTTCTAGTCTAGTTTCCTGCTTGCTTAGCTGTTTAAGAACTAGTTTTCTAGCTTTAGCTAGACTTTGTCTCTAACCTTTAGCTAGAGGGCTTCCCTTTAGTGTATATTAGCTTACTATTCTTATATCTACTAGGCCTCTGCTATCTAGGCTTTAATAAAGTTAATTGTTTTAGTAAACTTCTGTACTATACTTACTACAGCTCTAGTAGGTTCTTTTGCATGTTAGTGTAACAACTCTGCTATTAAGTTTAGGTCTATTTAGACTAGATCTATATTATAACTATGCTAGAGAAAGAAAGAGCTAAACTCTGTAGATATAGCTACCTGTTCTTTAATTACAATCTAGGCTATAGGCACCTAAGTAGACTAATTATCCTAAGCCTAGTTAATATAGGCTCTTAAGTAGGCTTCTACTATAGAGTTTATATATTTAGTGCTTCTGTCTATTTAGAAGTAAAAGCCTACAGAGAGTCTCTATGTAATTTTTAGTAGTTAGCACATTATTTGCTAGAAGTTGCTAAGAAATTATGTCTTTTAATTAGAGACAATTATATTAGGTAACTAGTAATAGGCTACTATATTAAATATAAATGCATAAGTAACTGTCTTTACTAACAAGTCTAGTAAAAGAACTAGAATAATGTTCTTAGAAAGTCTATCTATAACAACTATAAGGTTACAGTTACCTCTACTTTTAGGTAGGTCTGTTATAAAGTCTTTAGAGATTTCCTTCTAAATCCTATTAGGTAAAGAGAGAGGTTTAAGGAGTTTCTACTTTAGTTCTCTCTATAGCTTTGTTCTTCTATAGATATTACAGTTCTCTATATACTATTATAAGGTAGTTAATATCTCTAGCTAGAAGTAGGCTTAGGAAAGGATTATATATATATTTCCCTATCCTAGATAGCTTATAATTAGAGAATACTAGGCATTGTTAATAATCCTAGTTCTAAGGGCATTAGGGTTTAGAACCTATACTCTTCTATAGTAGTATAGTTAGTCTCTGTTATCTACAAAGCACTTAGAGAGGGAAACTTTAAAGTTAAGCTATATAGAAAACTTCTAGGCTCTTAAAGAGATAGAAGACTTAGTAAGCTAGTAAGTTTTATTATTCTTAGCAGTATTTTTCTAAAGTGTTTAAAATTCTTTAATACTGTTATATAGTTCTAAGTTCCTAGCTAGAGGTGTTTCCTTACGTATTTGTTCTAGTTTCTTATAGCAGTTCTTTTATAGCTCTTTGTTTAGAGAGGTTATAAGAAGGAGTTAGTCTGCTCTATATAGTTCCAAGGAGAAAACCTATATATTATTAGCAGAGTTGTCTTCTAGGCTAGTCTTTACTACTTATATAAATAGTTTTAATAGTTAAAACTATCTAGTCTTAGTCTTCTTATCTTTTGTAGATAGGAGGACGTCTTCTTCTTTCCTTAAAAGTACGTCTGCTTAGTTATTAACCTTACTAGGCCTATAAGCAAAGGTAAGGTTAAACTAGCTAAAGAGGCTAGACTACTAAACATGTCTTTTAAAAAGAAGTTAAGCCTTACAGAAGTACTCTAAGTTTTTATAATTAGTAATAACTATAAATCTCTTTACTTATTTTAGCTCTGTGCTCTATTCTTAAAGGTACTTAATTACTGTAAGTATTTCCTTATTATAAATAGTATAGTTTACTTCTACCTTAGAGTTCTTAGCTAAGAAGTATACTACTGTACAAAGTACCTTATTTTTTGTATATTAAGATAGTACTCCTCTTATTACTTATTCTAACGTATTACACTCTAGTACTATCTCTAGATCTAGGTTAAAGTTTATAAGTGCTAGTTCTCTACTAAATACAGCTTTTATAGTATTAAAGGTATACTACTAGAGTTCCCTCTACTTAAAGATTACATTCTTTCTTATTAAGCGTGTAAGAGGTTCTGCTATACTAAAAAACTAGTTAATAAACTACTAATAGAAGTTTATAAACCCTAAGAAGCTCTAGATTTCTTTTACTATCTTTAGAGGTTTTTATAACTTTATAGCAGCAACTTTTATAGAGTCTATCTAGATACTCTTACTAGCCTTAATAATAAATCCTAAATACTTAGTGCTTTTAACAAAGAACTTACTCTTTTCTATATTAAGGTGTAACTCTACAGCTTCTAGCTTCTAAATAATTTTCTTAACCTTAGCCTTATGCTCCTCTTAGGTGCTGCTAGAGTAGATTAATATATTATCTACGTAGGTAGATTACTATTTATCTAAGTACTCTCTTAAGACCTAGTTAATATACTGCTAGAACATACTTAGGGCGTTAGCTAACCTAAATAGTGTTACTAGCTACTTATAGAGTCTAAATCTTGTCTAGAAAGCTATCTTCTATTTATTCCTCTTAGCAATCCTAATCTTATAGAAGGCTTAGATAACGTCTACCTTAGTAAACTATATTACTTTTAAGATCTGAAAGAGAGTCTTATAAATTAAAGGTAGTAGGTACTAGTTCCTTTTAGTAATTATATTTAGTGCTTAATAATTAACACAGAACTAGAGGCCTCTACTAGGTTTCTTAATAAACAGTACTAAGGTAGAAGTACTAGACTTACTAACTTAGATAAAGCTCTTATCTAAGTAGCTAGTAAGTTACTGTTAGAGCACTAGAAGCTTCTTATAAGATATATTGTATAGTAGCCCCTATAGTACTATTATAGGTTTTTTATCTTGTTTAATTAGCTTAATAGTATAATCTATATTAGGTCTGTAGTAAGGTGCTAGCTTATCTACTTTCTCTGTTATAAATGTTCTAAACTTATCTTTTAGAAACTTTAAGAGAAGGTGTTAGAAATCTATTAGCTTCTTCTTCTTTAGAGCCTTTTAGATATCTACTATTAATATAGTAAATAGTTCTATATTCTAGTCTGTTCTAAACCTCTTCCTTAGCGCCTAATATAGCTTTAGGCTAACAGGCTTAAGTAGTTAGTTAGGATAAGTGCCTTCTCTGCTTCTAACTTACGTCTGTAAGAAGTAGATAAATAATAATTTCTTAGCTAGTGCTATAGTAACTTTATTCTTATCTATCTATAGTCTTCTTAGAATAAGGTTGTACTTTCTTTCCCTATGTAGTATATATACCTAGAAGGTCTCTCTGTAGCTATCTATATTAATCTTTATTCTTACAACATTAGTTACCTATGTTACTTTTCTAGCTATGCTTAATACCTTATATCTATATATAGAAGTGTGTTAAAAGTTATCTTATAATATAAACTTAGAGGAGACTATACTATGTATTAAATACTTAGTATTAATTAATATATTTGCTATAGTGTTATCCTGTACTATTATATATAGTAATATAGGCTTACTATCTAGCTACTACTAGTAGAACTCTTAGAACAGTTCTCTCCTCTTTATAACTTCTTTTCCTAACTCCTATTTACACCTTAAAATAAGAGTTTCTAGTTTTCTAAACCTTTGTTAGTAGAATTATTAGTTTTAGAAACCTTAGTAATTATACTCTAAACCTAGACTTTCTCTAGTCTCTTAGCTAGAGACAGATTGCATCTGCTTATATAGTAGCTCTTCTTTCTATATCTTAGATAGACGTTAGTAGCTCTCTGCTAGTTTATAACCTCCTAAGTCTACTACTCTGCTTATAGTTAGTTTTTAGACTTAATCTTCCTAGAGTAGACTTTAGTAGGTTCTTAGTTTATACTATCTAGGTTTATTCTATGTATATATTGTCTAAAAGTACTGTTTATTAGTGCTTTAGACCTATAGAAGTTAACTTCTACTACTAAGACTCTAGCTATAAGGCTTTAGAGGTCCTAGTTATCTAGAATATCTACTAACACTATCTTATTCTAGAGGTCTAGTTAGAGTGTAGATATGTACCTAGCCTTAAGGTTCTTTATATTGTCCTCTTTAGCAGTGTTATAGGCTAGCTAGATAAACTCTGTATTAAAAGACTTAATACTCTAGTTACTCTTCTTTATAGTAATAGTTTAGAGTTTCTACTAAGAGCGCTCTTAAAATAGTAAGTCTTTATACTACTTATCTAGGAAGTTCTAGAACTAGGCAGTTATACCTATTAGGATATAGTCTTTCTATAATAACCTAACTTGCATAGCCTATCCTTCTAGCCTATTAAATATAAAGGCAACTTCTAGGATAGCCTTCTAGTCCTCTATAGACCTTAGCTTATCCTTTATCTAAGACTTAAATATCTAGTATACTTATTAGTTGCTACTAAACTTACCTATATTAGGTAACTTTATAGTCTTACTTAGTTTGTTGTAAATTATTTATATAAAGGTAGAGGGTGTTATACTATAGTTTAGTAATCCTATAAATACAATATAGGCTTAGACCTAGGCTTTAACTAGCTTTTATATAGTTTTACCTATATCTTTCTATTATAAGTTCTAGTTAGAGTCTATTATAAGGTAGACCTTGTTGTTAGTAATAGCTACTACAGCCTTAAGTAGAGTTACCTATAATAGGTAAGTAGTTAGGCGTTCTAGTACGTAAGCTAGTAGCTCCTCTTACTACCCCTTAGGTACTAATATAGTAGTAAGGTTCTAGAGTTTAGTTCTAATATCTAATTAATTATTGTTACTAGTATACAGCTTAATGCTGTACTCTTTTAGATACCTAGCAGCGTTGTTGTACTTATACATCTTACTTATTAATTCTTATTTAGTAATTAAATCTAATTATAAGGAGCTAACCTCTAAGGGAATTTGCTAGTAAAATTTAAAATAGATTTAATAGAGAGCAACCTCTAGAATAAAGGTTGTAGAGTTTTTATAACTTTGTTTTAAACATATTAGCTCTGTAGCAAAGCTCTAGTCTATGCTAGGAAGCGTAAGCTAGAGTAATACTAAAGCAGTATACACTAAGAAGCTAGTACCTAGGCCTAGCCTGTTATATATACCTAGTAGTAACAAGTTTACTACTATATTATATATAGGATACCTCTAGGCATCTATAGAGTTACTACTAGGGCTAGGCTATTATAAGCCTAGTATATTATTATTACTAGTAGCATGTTAGCAATGTTAATTTCTAACTATTATAATAGGTATAGAAAAAATTAGATATCTCTTAACTACCTCTTCTAAGAGGGCGTATAAAGGATTTAAATTATAAGAGCACTATAGGCAGGTAAGAGATAAAACAAAACATATAGTATTAGATAAGATTAGAAACAAATCCTTAGAAGTTAAGCCTCTAAGGATTTAGAGAAATATATATATATATATAGGCTCTAAGAAGTAACTGTAGTTACTCTAAGGTGTTTCTAAGAGTTAGTATACCTAAGGTAAAAAGCTTCTAACAGTTACTTAGTAAGTAGTAAACTAGTACTAGTTATATCTTATAGGAAGTTATTTATACTAATATAACTAATAGATTTAAACACCTACTAACAAGTAAACTACCTTTCTTCTAATTATTTTTCTTTTATATTAGAGTTTTTTTTTAGAGTTTAAATAGGTAAGTATTAATTATATAGAGTTTAGTAGTCTAGAATAAACTATAAGAAGAGAGAAGGCTACTATTAGAAGCTTTCTACCTTAGGTATACTAACTCTTAGAAACACCTTAGAGTAACTATAGTAACTTCTTAGTACCTATATATATATATATATATTCTTCTAAATTCTTCGAGGCGTAACCTCTAAGAATTTATCTTATCTTATCTAATACTATACGTTTTTATCTTATCTCTCTTGCCTGCCTATAGTGCTCTTACACTTTAATTGCCTGATAGCGTAATACCTCTTTAGAAAGAGATTCTAATAATTATAAGCTATCTTATCTTATTATAGTAATATATTACCTCTTTCTATACCTTTGTATAACTTAAGGCTAAAAGGTCTGTTTACGCTATGTCTTGTTACTGCATCACTAGATACTAGTATTGATTTAGAAATGAATTTTCTAGATTCGCCTACATCGCCTATACAGACTGCTGCCGCCCAATTTAGATCGTTGAAAATGGCAATGTTAGACAGTATAACGAGATCAAAGGAGCAGCAACCAAAACGCCCAATATATGCAAAGTATGTTGTACTCGTCCGCCGCATGATCAACAACATTGGCGGCGTCCAAGAGAGTGGTTCTCCGCTGAGGTGGGGTATAATAATGTGACAGTGACAGACTTCGGCATTCAACGCAGGACCACGAGTCGGCGCAGCCGGAGCGATTTCGTGTTGTGCATAGTCCCTTCGCTCGTCACTCGGGTTCCCCAGAGTATGTTACCCCTTGGTCGAAAAAGCATTAAAAATATGTCGTAGAATCTGAAAATGCCTTCATTAGCAAGCGGATGGCTCAGATTTCGCTAGCATCTGCCATCGTGACGTCGCCAGCACCGTCATCTTCCAGCACGAGTGGTGTTGTGCGAGGAAGTATAGCGGATTGAGGGCGAGGATGTTCGATATCAAGGTGCTCGGGCATGCTTGCTGGGCTGCCGGAGCGTGGTGTGTCATAGTCTTCGTCCGGTGGTGGGGAGAAGTCCCAGACCTGATCGAGTCAATGTACTGTTGCAAGAAAAGGACTTTTCGAGAAACCTGCCTCCATGATTGTGCGCCCGCCCCTGCTAGCCATTATGACAGCCTTTTCTTCTTCAAATACAACTCTCCACACTGCCTCGGCTGGTGTGCTCAGTTCCCGAACAAGAGTGCCCTTTTTCAGGTCCCAGACCTTTACTCGCCCATCACTTCCACCGCTGACTATTCGGGTGTTGTCAAATTGCAGGCTGGTCACACTGTTATCATGGGCCGCGAGTCTGTGAATTGCCTGGTAAGTCGCTAAACTCCAAACTCGAACCGAGCCGTCTGACCCTCCAGTTACGAGGATGTCGTCACGCATCTGAAGCTGCCCAACGAGCGAAGTATGGCCTTGTAGGACAGCCAAGCATTTCCTATCACGGGTCAGCAAGAGAAGCACGGAGGTGATACAAATAACTCACCCGTCATTTGGATCCCAAATTCGGACACTTGTGTCTAGACTCCCTGTCGCAATTTTTTTCCCATCAAAAGCTATGGCGTATATCTGGCTAAAGTGGCCTGTGAGAGTACGCAAACACTTTCCCTCTGAAATGCTCCAGATCTTTGCTGTGGTGTCGTAGCTGCCCGATACCACCATATCGCCATGTATCTCCAAGCATCTAACACTGGCCTGGTGACCAATCAGTACGTGCTTACAGATACCTTTTTTGAGATCCCAGATGCGCAATGTGGTATCGCGGGAGCCAGAAATGGCCGTGTTGGCGTCGGACATCTTCAGACATCGTACTGTGGATGTGTGTCCGCGAAGTGTGAATTGAGGATATCTGCAATCTTGGTGAGCGCCATTCAGGTGTTCAATGTGTACTTGGACATACCCTGTGGCCAGGTTCCACACTCGTACATCACGATCGCAACCACCGCTGACCAGGAGGTCCCCCCATGGAACCATGGCCCACACGCCCATAACGTGGCCTTGCAGTGTCTTCTGGTGGTCGCCTACCGTATCGAAGACGTGAATTTTTGCGTTGTCGAGTGCGACCACGATGTACTTTTTGGTCAGGTGCAGACTGGTTACGACGCCCTGATCTGGGGTGATCTGCCGTGCGTCGCATACCCCACCGTTGCGCCATGCCGTTTCGACCATGTAGCGCTGCTTGAAGTGTGATCGGTAGGTGATGGCCTTGGACTTGCGTGATGAGGTGATTCTCTTTGCGTTTCGGTCCAGGCTTTGGGTTCGTAGTTCGCCTGTTCCTGCGCTTGGTGATGCGACCTGGAGGAGCTTGTTGGTGGGGGTGTCGTCGGCTCTCGAGGGGCGGTCTGGTTCTTGGGCCCACGGCTGCTCGGTGTCCATGTCGTCGCTGGGCGAGTCCGGTTCGTTTCGTTCTTCGTGCGAAAGCTGTCTGAAAGAAAACTTTTGGCAGAGCAGTCTCCACGCACCGTCGTCGTTGACTAGTTCTCGCCACTTTTGGGAGACCTGCGAGGCTCGTGCCAGGGTGGTGGGGTCGTCGACACATTCGAGGATCTGCAGGGCATGTCAGCGATGCACGTCGACGCTAGTTTAGGCAGCAGCAGCAGCAGCAGCAGCAGCGGGAGCAAGGGCGTTGGCCACTCGGTACGTACCCTGAGAGACAGCTCGGTGGGCAGCACCAGGAACGGGTCCTTTTTCAGTCTTGGGCTCACAAAGTCGGCGACAAAGCTCAGCTCCTGGCTATCGCAGAGGTTGAGCAGCTCTCCCAGCAATCGCAGGCGCTCGGCCCGGTTCATGTCGCCAAAGTGGCCGCGGATGGCCTTGATGTGCGAGTCTTCATGTTCGGCGGCGGTGCTCCAGTCGGGGGCGCGCTGCGTGGGCGTGGGGCTCGGGGCGGGCGTGGGCGGCGAGGCGGGCGCAGAGGGGAGCAGATTGTGCGGTATGGTGGCCGAGAGCGGGCTCGTGGGTGTGATGATGGGCCGTGGGACTCCTGAGCGCGACAGTCTGCTGGGCTTGCGGGTGTGGGCAACGGGCGACGAGAGCATGGCGGCGCGCGAGGACGAGGCGGCGGCCGAGGCGGCCATGTCGGAGTCGGAGTCGAACTGCGCGCCTGCAGTGTGCTGGCCGTTGCGCTGCGGCGTGAAGTAGTCGTCGTCGCGCTCCATGGCTCGGGGGGCTCGGGCGGCTCGGGGGTGAGCACGGGGACGGGGCGGCGCTCTGGCTGGGTGGGATGCGCTGACCCTTCCAAGACTCGGTGCGACTGCTGCGCGGCGGCGGCGTGCAAGGGAGATGGCGACGACGACGGCAACGGGCAGAGTGGGTGTGCAGTGTGCAGTGTGCAGTGTGCAGTGTGCAGCCGGCGACGGGGCCAGGCAAGGACTTCAGGAAGCAGCGCGCCCACGGAAGCGTATGTGCTGGTGCAGGGTAGGGTAGGCTGCGCTATGGCTACAGAGGCTGCGAGGGGGCCGCTGGTGTTTCGTCTGCCCTGCCCTCGGGGCTAGAGAGTAGTCGAGGCAAGCGGTCAAGCACGCAACAAGACGAACCAGGGGCAATCTGCTGTCTTTGCTGTCTCGCTGTCTCTGCTGTCTTTGCTGTCTTTGCTGTTTCGCTGTCTTCGCTGTCTTCGCGGTCTTCCCAGTGCCCACACAGATACAATGGCTACATAGTACATACCGAACAGATCGGGGTAGGCCCTCGTACCATGTATGTACACTGCACACGCACCGCAGCTACGGCCAGTTTGGTGGGTGCGCTCAGGCACGTCAGGGGTGCCAATGGTAGCCGCCCATCTTCAAACCTCGACGTCCTGTGCCCTGTCTCATGACCAACAAACGACAGCCACCGTCACCCACCCCCCCTGCACGCCTGAGCCCCAAACAAGCCGCCACTGCGCACATTGTCCCTGTGCGAAGTCTCCAGCGTTGCCTGGCTATTCCTCCACTCCCTGACCTAAGAAGCCTTTGTCGAGTGTGGACCCACTTTCGAACGTTCTCCAGTTTCATCCTATTCCTATGCTCGCACTAGAACTAGAGAGAACAGCCTAACGTTAGATGATTCGGCTAATCCCGCAGGATTCTGAACATCACACTGCCCAAGTCACTCTGAGCCGTCGATGCTAGGCTTTGGCTACGGTGTTGTTAGGTATACGTATAAGTATAGGATAAGTAAAGGATAAGGATAAGTATAGGATAAGTATAGGATAAGTACATGTATAGATATAGGTGTAAGTATAGGATAAGTACATGTATAGATATAGGTGTAGGTATAGGTATAGGTACAGGTATGGATAACTAGGCTCGAGTAAACTACACAACATCCTCCACTCAAGCGCCCTATACGGCTCGGCCACTGAAGATTATTCCTTCTCTACATTTTGACTACAATAGTATACAACGTGTCTTGCTGCAACAACGCATGGCAGCGACAACCATCTAGGCCTTGACGTTTTCACTCATCATCCGGCTTGATTGCTTCACAAGACTGGCTTCCTCCCCGGGGTCGCCCCTGAACTTCCACAGTCCGTTTGCGACCTCGTCATCGCTTGCCTTCTCCAGCCGCTTTAGCTCCCGCCTCATGTATCCTACAATTTGAGCCAGCTTCTGGAAGTCCACATCTTCCTTGGCACCGAGCAGGTTACGCCAGACAGCGGCTGCAAGCATTGCGTCGCCCTTCATGAGACCCTCATCGTACGACAAAAGGACAGCTCGCCATTGCGAGAACATATCCTTGAGGTGCTTCTGGCGCAGAGAGTTGGCGTTGAACTTGTGCCACACCACGAGTCGGTCTTCGGCGGCGTAGAAAGCGTGATTTGTCAGGTGCTGGATCCACACGCTGGCGTGCGATGGTGGCAGCATTCTGAAGCGGACCTGCAGCATATACATGTGGATGAACGTGATCTGGGTCCAATTGGCAAATGTGGGTTTGAGGCCGAGGGCTGCATCTTGTGAGTATCATGTGGTCAGGCGAGTTGCAAGAACTCCTGATTGGGGGCTAGGTAAATAAACACTTACTCTCGTACCACCATCCCGCTCCCTCTCCCAGGTGTACACCGTTCTCGATGGTGGGAATCTCGGCCCCTTTCTGGAGCGCCTGTGGGATTGTGTATTCGCCTGGTTTCGAGCATTCTTTGATCAGGTCTCGTGTCGCGCCGTACGCTACGTAGGGCTCTGTCATCAACGGTGCCTTCTCACGCAACTTCAGCGCCAGCCCAGACACACTGGACTTGACATTGGGGTACGGTTTCTTGATCGTCTCGGGTCTGACATCCGCGTTGAGGTTGTGCGACGCATGGTAGAGGCTCGGCACGGTGGTGGAGAAGTTTCGCTGCACTCGGCGAAGACTGGTCCTGCTCCTCGACTGACAGTGTTAGCCAAGACCATGGAGGCGCGACATCGTCTCTCACCTGTAGCCAAGAGGAGCTTGGCTTAGACAGCGCGCGAGAGCATGTTCTGCAGGTGTAGTTGCTCGCCATTGTGGTGGTTGATGAGGTCGAGCGCCATCGACTCTGGAACAAGTTCAAAAAGTCGCGACGCGCGCCTTGCCGCAATGATCCATGACCTCACCACACCTAGCTCCACCCTTGCCAATCAAAGCATCACCACGACGCAGCTCTGCACCCAAACACAGCGAGTGCACACACAGCAAGTGCACACACAGTGCCTGCACGCGTGGCTGGGCTCTCTTTGCCTGTCCAGCCGCTGCAACCGCGCAGGTCCGCATCAAAAGCTCTGTGACCGCTGGTATGACTCGAGACGACTGCAAGCCAGCAAGCAACCAAGAACCAATGGAGCCATATCAGCAGCTACGACAGCCCGCCGGTGCCGGATCAGCGTGCGAAGAGGTCAAGGGACCGAGCCAAGCCCGCGCCTGACCTCGTGACTTCAGGCTGCATGTTGTGCATCCTTCTGGAGTAGACATAAGCCTCCGCAGCGTTCCCCGCAAACTTGCGCCGACGCGGACAACAAGAACAACAACGACAACAACAACAATACCGCCCTGTTCCGCACCTCCAGCCGGCCGCAACATGCAGCCTTCCGCTTGATTTCGCGCAGCTCAAACTCACTGATACAAACATGCGCTCTGCGAGTGTCTCTCTAGCAGGGGCTTCCCACACTAATCTGGCGCAAAACCCTCTGTACATCGACGTCTTCTCGGGCGCCAAACACATCTACACTGCTGGAGACATTGTGCGTGGTGTGGTGCGTGTCGATCCTACCGCACGCCCTCAAAACGTAAGCATAACCTTCAAGGGCATCTCCATTCTTTACGACAAAGACTTCGAGGGATGCAAGACTGAATTCTTTCGCCTTGAGCAAGACCTATTCACGTCCTCCGGCACCAGCGAGAACTATGACATCCTGCGTCAAGGCACGGCTGATGATGGGAAAGTCGAGCTTCCCTTTCAGTTCACGTTTCCGCATGGGGTAGTTCAGGCACCACCCGAAGGGCGGCAGTGGCGTTATTCGAAAGACTCTTTTGGTCATCCTCGGTTCCAGCACTCCCCAGGGTTTCTGCTACCTCCAACCTGTACATCTTTGACGAACGCGTGGGTGGCCGTCCCTCCTGGCGTCTCGTACTACCTCGAGGCACGGACAGATTCATCTTTGAGGATTCGACAGGATGTCAAGTTTGTGCCGCCAGCACCAGAATACGACTTGAGGCTCTTGCAACCGAATTTGGACTTTGGGACGGATTTACCCAAGCAGCAGTGCCGCTATAAATTCATTCGAACGCGAAAGCTATTACCCAGTTATCAGGAGAAAAGCAACAAGTTTGGCAAAATGAAAGAGTTCTTGGTAGAGAAGGAGCTTTTCTTCGGCTCAGAAACCTTCAGCGAGATTCCTTTCTATAGGTTCAACGTTCTGGCTACACCACCCCGCGTAATCGTCATTGGCTCTGACTTTCCCATACACATCACATTGCAGCACCTCGACCGCTCGTCATCTATTCCCGAACCTCCACCGCTATTCATGCGCCGCGTACGAATACAAGTGATATCCACATATGAGACTTTCGTTCCGCAACCGAAAAATTCTGTCAATCGTGCCACCGAACACGTTGACCGCGCTGAAAAGACGACCACGCTCATCGACAAGAAATTTACATCTAGCGACGGCGAGCCACTGAAAGATGGCCTTAATCTGGCCGAGTTTGGAGAACTTCGGAGACTTGAGACTGACGAGCTGGTCACGCCGAGCTTCTCAAGTTACGGGATGACGTTGGAACACGAGTTGCGGGTCGATGTATGGGGCGAGTGTGCTAAAAGTGAGTGGTCTGGAATGGTATGCAAAGACAAGGTCCAATTCGTGTCAGGCTGGACGTTCAGTCATGTTTCGGAGGAAGACATGTTGACAGGACCGGATCAGTTGCATGCAAGACCACCTCCTCAAGCCTTTCCGCCGCCAGAATACTCTACTATGTAACCTCTTAGCAGGGAGTGCAGTATTTACACTCATTGCAACAGTCGAACTTTGACAGCTTTCAATCCCGCAACAGGCGCCTGGCTCGCCTGTAACGAGCATCTCCTGTGTCAAGATGTGGTCAAGAGACTTCTCACCTCAAATCTCGTTCGGCCATATTGTCACCAAAGGAGTTGAGCATTGCTTTTCTCTCTACAGCGAACGCCTTCAGAGCCTTGATTGCACTGTTGTTCGTTACAGAATCATACAATCCGAGTTTCGGTGCAAGAAATGGTGATACTTGTGCAGCCTTGTCCACGAAGCAGGTCATGCCATTCGTGGATGATCTCCTTCACTCTTACCTTGAATGAACGCTCCAGCCGCACCGTTCATTCTGTCTGCAGATTTGTAAGACTTTTGACTGTGGGCCTCTTTGTGTGCACGAAGCGATCAGAGAAGACCTACTGGTCTTGCTCATCAAGGATGTCCAGTCATACCCTCACTTTAGCTTATGAATCCTGGAGGGCTCGTTCAGAAGATTCAGGGGGTGAATGCACCATTAATCCTCAAGCTGCTAATCTGGGAACTGAGGCTAACAACAAATCGATCGAAAGGCACTGTGGTCAACTGCTCGACAATATTTGCTTGGTGTAAGCTATTGATGGGGACAGCCATCCTTTTTCCGCTAATCTGGCAGGGGACCGAGGCCATAGAAGCGTGTTCCGTTCATAATGTAGGTGTTTTGTTGTGGGAGTGAAGATTCATCTCATGGGCCTCGACAAATGTTCATCACCGGAGCTAGAGTTCCATATGTGAGATTATGATGTGCAGGCATTGCAAGATTGGTTTTGAGGCTATGTGTAAACCCGTACGTGCTGCACTAATAAGACAAGAGCTGCTGAGAATGTATTGTCCTTCCATCCATGTCCTAGTCCTTGGAACATAGCCTCCCTCTAGGTAGTGGACTGTTCTCAGCAGCCGTGCACAATTCTGAACCCTTGGATTGGCCAAGCTGGCGGTGCAACGTTTGAGAACTCCCAGTAGTTTGGCAAGTCTCCACTATCGTACGCCATGCCCATCTGAAAAGTTAGTGTTCCAGCACAAGCTGTCTCGTTGACCGCCGCAACACCACCAACGCTTCTTGTCTTCTCGAGGGCTTTTGGCTCTCCATTGATACGACCAAACAAGCCCACCCCGTCATTGCCTTTGTATGAGTTCCAAGTCGCGATAGTGTCTGCCTCGTTCTCGACTTGATATATATTGAAAGTCGGGTTTGAACCTTGGATTCTCTGCAGACTTTCATTGGGCAGGACAAATTCGAGACGGCAGGTCTTGTTGGACGCTGCTGACGGGAGGCCTTGGAACTGCACGCGTGAGGCGATCTCGCCCTGGCCTTGCATCTGCCGGCGGAGCATGAAGAAGCGTGTCGCATCATGAAGATGGCCCGCGTCGTAGTCAGGGTAGCGGGAATTCACCACGGTAAGGTCAGATGGGTAGATCCATTGACAAACATACGGCCCACCGGATGGTGTACTGAACGTGGTGTTTGTCACGTCTGTGGCATTCGACATCGGAAATGGGACGGCGAAAGCGTGCCGCAGCAGGATTGCGACTAGTGCTGATAGAGAGGTAGAGCGCATGGACGGCAACGGCGAGAGGTACAGATGGTTTTGTAGTGAAGCGCTCAGAGTGACGATATGAAAATGAAGGAGTGAGAAGAATGCCGAGTGATGTTGATACAGGCTGTAGGTAGGGGAATTACGTGGTGTGATGTGATGTTGGATTAGGCAAAGTTGACGTCCGCGTGATAAACCCGTTTTGATTTGTACGTTGTGTATGGCCCAAGCTGAAGCCACGATGGCAGTCTTGGAGTGAGGAAGGGTCAAAGGTGAACTGCAAAACTGGACAGCGCGCTCGTGCCACGCCATCCTTCGAGCAATTGTCTCATCTCAACTCCACCTCGCCAGTGGCATGTCAACATTGTAAATACCGTTTTTTGGGTGAAGGGCGGATAAGGTCAACGTTTGGCAACGCGAGCAAACTTCAACATGCTACAAGTGACATTTCCCCTACACATCAACAATCAGGTTTGTTGTTGCCTCGCGACCCATTAACATCATTCTCTTTTTCGTCTTCAATCTTCCATTTGAACTTCAACGTTTGGTGACGTAATTTCATCTAAGCAAGCTGGGGTTTGGAGGCGGACCTTTAAGAATCCGATCATGAGTGGAGGAGATGATGACAAATATTTTTCACCCTCAATGTCAACGCTTTGGCATTGCGTTTCGTACGCAATCGTCAGTAGTTGTGCAACAACGCGTCTCATGTTTCTGGACATGAAATTCAAGATCGTCAAGAAAGGATTCTACGATTGAAGACGGGCTGTGGTATGGCGTGGTTAGGTTACACCCGTTGCTTGTTTGTACTAGTATCATGAGGATGTCCCCCTTGTTTTCTCACAAAGTGATTTGACGAATGTGCTCACCACACTAGCAGATAAGACTCGAGTCGCAGGAACCCTCTGATCCAGAACAGATTTTCAGTGATGTGATGCGATGGGTTGGGCATGGATCTCGGATTGAAGCGTGGGCGGCACGGGAACGACGTGGACTAAGACAGATCTCGAAATACCGCGCTGCGGGCAAGACCAATGTAATGCAAACACGGGCTACGCTGTTAGAAGTTCAGCAGCAGATACAAAGCATCCAGGCAAAGCCAATGATACATCGCTTCTCGCGAGGGCGAGGTTCTGAGGCTATTTGGACGAATATGTTCTAAAGTCCCTGAAGCAAGTTAGCTCAAGCCCATCCACATAGTGAGACAAGTCAAAAGAGCGTGCCAAAAAAATCAGACATCCAAGGAAGACATTCGTATTACGTTCAGCGTCTCTGTCTAGGTTCAGGTCGAGACTAACGTGGAAACTGCGAATAGTGGAATATTTCATCATAAAGGCGTTGGCAAGAAGGGTTACTGAGACTTACCGAAACAAGTGTACAACAGTGTAACTACTGATGTAAGCCGCAAGAGCTCATCGCAAGCAATAATAGACGCTGTGTTCCGAGCACACTGAGTGAGGTGGAGATGTTCGCGCCAGCAAAGATGGGAACTTTTTATGATGGGCCCGGCGAATCGTTGGGCCGAGATGAGCGCGGACGCGACGCGTTCAAAGGCGCAATAGCAAGGTATGATCCAGTTGAGAATTCATGTAATATGGCGCTCATTCTGTAGTTTTGGAAATGATGTTGATTTAGCGCTCACTCATCGTCGACAGCGACCAAATCTACAACTCCACCACGATTTTTCCGAAACTAACACCAGCTTTCTGTTTGTTCAAACCCTCTTGCACGGAGTCAAGACCACCCTTCACTACGATCGCTTCGGGCAGGGCCTTCAGAGTACCCTTTTGCAGAGCCTCGGGTACCCACTTCGCCCAAACAACATCGCCAATGTATTTGTCGTCGAGCGCAACACTTGGTCCGAAGACACTTGTGCCCTTGATACCGCCAGGCAGACCTTGAGCACCAGGCATCACAGAGCCGTACTTTCCACCGAGCTTTTCGTACACCGGAGACCACGCCTTCGCCGCATCAGGTGTGCCAATGGCATCGCAGACACCAGCAAACTCGGTGCCCTCGAGCGCGGCGATAATATCCTCTGCTACAGAAGAGGTGTTGTAGTCGAACACAGCAGCAGCCCCCAGAGCCTTGACTCTGTCGATATTGCGCTTGGATGCAACGCTGACAACCTTGTGCCCCGCACCAGCGGCGAGCTGGATGGCCGTCGCGCCTACACTACTCGAGCCGCCCCAAACTAGTACAGACTTGCCGCTCGAAGCTGGATTGGAATCTGAGCTCTCGGGAAGAGGAAGATCGAGTGTCTCCTTCTTGAAAAGGCAGGCTGCGGCGGTCGAGATGGCGAGCGGAAGGACGGCTGCTGAGGTGTATGAGAGGCCGTCCGGGATCTTGGCGACGACGAGCGCGTTGAGGGATGTGTAAAGCTGAAAGCCGCCCTGCGCAGGGTTGTTGCTTACGAGAGAGAACGCGTGTCTATTCCGGACCACGATTAACATAGTACTTGATGTACGCATATAAGTACCCACCCAAGAACACGATCGCCCTTCTTGACGTGTGTGACACCCTCGCCAACTTCATGGACCTCGCCGGCTACATCAGTTCCCAAAACATTAGGATACTTTTGAAGGAAGATGCCTGCAGGTTTTAGTTGCTGTAGGCTGCCATCCACGATCACTGCGTGACTTACCATAGTCCTGGATCTTCCCTGGTTTACGTTAGATTTCATTGCCCTGGGTTTTAATGGAAATCTGCTTACAGTCTACGGGGTTGACAGCGGCCGCGTAGTTCCTTACAACGATCTCTCCCTTGCCAGCAGAAGGCAATGGAGCCTCCTTTACCTGCAATGGGTTGGCCTTAGCTTCTGTGATGTACGCAGCTTTGTTAGACATATTGGGAAATAAGATTGATTTGGAGTGAGTATGTAGAAGTCCGCCTCGTAGACGACAACGTCAGAAGTAAATCTTCTCTGCACAAACTCATTCAAGCTGCGTTACAAAGCCCCTCCCTAGCCCCACATCTCCACTACCACTGTGGATTAGTAAGCTCAAGCATTAATGGTGCAATAATGATGGCGTTGCTACGAAGCTAACATACCGAGGTATCTGCGGTGACATCATGGTTTTGGCGCAAGCGGGTACCGACCACAAGCGCACAAACCTTTGTCGACGTTCCCCATTCGTACTCGCATCTTACGCTTCGTGATTCGAAATCAAACTTGAATTTTAGGCAATTTCATAGCTTGTCTTGAGGTAATTCGAAAACATCCCGACGCATGACCTCAAGCACGATACCACACGATGATCCCATGCCCAACAACCACCGACATGCTTATTGCATTGTATCGCACCAAATGTAGTTATGACTGAGTCTCATCTCGCGGGGATCTTCCGTCCAGTAGTCAAATCGAGTTGAGGTTGCATCTGCTCTGTGTAAGTACCTTCTATGTTGTACTACAGCCGGGCCCCAGCCTGTGCATTAGCCTACAGTTGGGTGACCGTTAGCAAGTACAGCACTTTGGGGCTGTGAGTTGCGCTATAGCGGAACCGTGGACAGGTTGGAGAGTAGAACAATGCGTGCACTAAGATTGAAAAGAAGGGAAGCCTCAGAGCATGTTTGTGCTGTACATGCGAAGGAAGACTATTGTCAGCGAAGGCGACTTCGACTCTAACCTTCCCCTTCGTAAGCTTTCCAGTTCGTAGATATGGAGTAGGTTGTTAAACGCAAGTACCCTGGGAAGCTTTCAAACCCAGCAATGCTAACAGACAGTCAGTATTAGACTACAGCAGGAAAACCTAGAAATACTTACCTTCCAGCGCAGGTGTTCAATACATCCATCACTCAAGTAGAGGCTGCCTTTGGCCCTTGCTCCGTGCACAACGCCCACAAGTCTTGAGGTCGAACCTGTTAGCTTGTGCTCGTACTTCGTAGGTCCTACACTCAACTACTGTAATGCTATCCGCAGCAATTATGGCCTATGAGAATTTTATGATGGGCGATTGCACTCGTTGTAATAAGAGGATGCATCAAGATTGGCACCGCGACAGTGAAAATCAGGGATGCAACTTGTTGTACGCAACTGGAGTGCAACCACCATATGCGATGCTGTTCCATTTCACCCACTCGCAACTACCATCGACATGAGAACAACGTCACACTCGACTTTGTATCGTTTGCCGGTCAAATAACAAAGGGAAATATGTTTGGAGGGAGTCTGCTGCAAGCCACCAGGATAGAGAAGGTCGACACTTGAGTAGAGTGAGCAGAATCATGAGATACACAAGCTCACCTAACAATTTACACAAGTTCAGATATGGGAGGTTTTGGAGCATGTTCGCTTTCATAGCAACGGCAGGAACACGGAACAGAGCATTGCATGTATCAAGGTATATCACCCAAGGATTGACAAACAGTGGAGATTGATCTAAATCATAGTAAATACGAAGCTCGATGTCACTCAGTTCGAACATGACCCTTACAAATCCGAAATCACTACTGAGCTTTGAGGGGTTTAGATTCAGTGGTCTCACGTAATCTTCAAGACCCTTGTGAAGTTGCCAGCGGGGTAAACTAGCGCTATCACGCATACATGCATGGAAGCGTAAGCTTATCGAAATGCAGCTTGTTTCGACCGACGGTCTGCGCCAAGTTACCTAAGACTTATAAACTGTGTACGATACTCACTAATCTCGAAGTGGGGGATAAAGATAACGGGTGCCCGCCATAAGAGCTTGCATCGCTGTGCTTGAAGTGTCTGCGCAATTCACTTTCGAATGAAGCTCATCACGCTAGACGTATATCAAGCCTATGTATGGGTTGCAGATGTGACTCCGCTCTTACACAATAAATCTAATCCATGAACCTGGTGAGTATTGGCTCTACGTTTATACCTGACAGGTCATTGAAGTCTCTATTATGATACGCCTACACCAACCTGTCTAAACTGTTAGTACAGAGTGTATCATTCGATCCCGCAAACGCAAGTCGGCCACATTTGCAGAAATCACAACTGATGAACATACCACCTCACCGTTACGATACGTTAAGAAGCTATCACGATGGATAAGGCGCTGCTTCTACTTGGTGTAGTGTTCATGATAAGCTCGATCACGATTTTCGCTCTTCAGAAGAAAGAAAGGGATGTTGTGTTTGCACGATTTAACTTGAAACGACGGAGGAACTCTGGTTCTAGAACACCTCTTTGGTTGTTTTCGCCAGGACGACATAGGGCTCACGGGGTTCCAGCGCCTGACTACTCGACCACCTTTCCACCCTCAAGACGACATGTCTTAGGTGAATCGAAAGATACTTTGCAGGGATCTAACGAGTGTCTCATACCTCTGGAAACATCTTACCACAATGCCGCTGATGATCTGCGTACGCCATGCAATTTTTCTGTTGCAGAGATCAAAGCACTTGGTGACTTCCCCGACTACGCCGCATTGAGCGGCGTACCTCTTCCGAAACCCTACCACGAATTCGACATCCAAAAAGCGCTCCCAAGACCTTACAGGCCGTTCCGATGGGCATATCACCAAACAATGTGTAAGTGAAAACACCCGTTTGCACTGAGTGGACTGATCGTTCGTCCAGCAATTGCGAAGATGGAACCAGATTGGTGGCTAGAGCTCGAAAACACTTACGAAGAGCGGATGAAGCAGAGATCGCAGCTCTTTGCTAGATACGGCGATGCAGTCTTGCAAGCACTACCAGGCTCTGAGTTGGCATGCAAAGAACTGATGGAGACAGCACTGCAATTTCTATGTGCGCGGTACCCGCAATACTTTTCACTAAACACAAGCAAGACCGTCCTCCTGAACGCTATCCTCAAAACAGAGACGGAGCTCAGGCAGACACCCCCGCTGCACGTTATCTTGCAGAACATCCCTGAGGATTTTGCTATCATGTTGCGCGACGAGAAAACCGGGCATTATGTATTTCGTGCCGGCATCATCTGTAGCGCACTAGGATGGAACGTAAGTACTAAGATTGGGCTCCAGCTGCACGAGATTCACGCGTCAATCCCGGACTACAACGAGAAGATGAGGTTTTCCATGGACAGGTATGATATTCAGTCAAGTCAAACCCCAGTGCACGCTGAATTTTTCCTCCAGATACTTTGCCAGGATGGCCACCAACAAACCCATTCAACGCGGCTCCTGGGGCCTTGAGGTCGACCAACCACTTTTCATGCCGCCCGGCAACCCACATGAGGCTCAACGAGGCTACCAGATGCCAGATCTGGAACTCGCTCGGTGCCATTTACGCGTAGACTGGCAGACCTTGCGTCGCCTCCCACTCTCAGGTGCTGTGCTTTTCAACTTCAAGGCCCTCTTCACACCGGTGGAAGATTTTATAGATGAGCCCTATGTGCCAGGATTGCTCTTGAAAGTGCTCAACGATGGCAAGAAGAATCTGATGGACTATAAGAACGCATGGCATACAGAGCATGCTGTCAAGCCAGCTCTAGAAATTTTCCATAAAAAGCAAGTGGAAAGGGGGATAGTACAGAAGGGGTGGGAACCGAAGACACTGGACGAGAGTCCATGGTTCCCAGCATGGGAGGAGAAGTGGCATCGCCAGCAAGGCTTCTGACTGTGCAGATAGCAATATCGACGGTTCTGTTTTCACTTCCTTCTGTGCTCTGCTTACAATCTGCTCTGCTTACAATCTGCTTTCGCCTTCGCTCCCCCTTGATGTTCCTCTCCATCCACTCAACGTAGCCCCTCCGTCGATCTCAATGGCATTGCCCGTCATGTGCGCGCTCGCTTTCGAACTCAAGAACAAGACTAACCCACCGAAATCGCTAGGCTTGCCGATGCGGCCAGTGGGTTGCCCAGCGGCAAGAGATTTGCCGTACTTCTCAAGACCGAAATTGGTCATACGACTGGGGAAGACACCAGGACAGATGACATTGACCATAATGTTCTTGGACGCAAGTTTGGAGGCGGTCATCTTCGTGAGATGGATAGCTGCCGCTTTGGCGGGACCATCTATGTAGTGTTAGTCGGCAATACAGTGCCGAACCTAGTATTGCTGGTAACTCACAACTGAATGTTCCGTGTCCTGGCTTTGAAAGCCCACCAGCGTCTCCCGTTGTGACGTCCAGTGTCTGAATACCCGCCATGCTTGCGATGTTGATGACCCTTCCTGGACTATCTGCATTCGCACCCTTGCGCAGAAGTGGTTCCAACTCAACTGTCATGTAGAATATGCTCTTAACATTTAGATCGTACAACTTATCCCACGCATGTTCCGGGTAGTTGTAGTAATCGTCTCCCCAGCTAGCTCCCGTATTGTTGACCAGAACTGTTAATCGGTCTGTTCTCTTCTTCAGCTCATCACAGACTGCTAGGCATCCAGCCTTGTTTTTCAAGTCGCCGATGATGTAGCTACATTTGCCAGGGCCCAATGTGTTGAGACGGTTAGTCGTGGCCTTGAGCTCCTTCTCTTTGCGAGAAGCGATAAAGACAGTTGCCCCATTTTGTACGAAGGCTTGTGCAGCCATCTCACCGAGACCAGTGGCTCCTCCAGTGACGAGTGCGACGTGTCCGGAGAAGTCGTACAGCGTCGAGACGCGCAGATCGTCAGCGGAGGCGGCATGGGTCATTGTGCGGCGTTTTTGGATGAGCAAGTCGCTGAAATGAGAAGAAGGTTTTCAGTCCAGCGCAGCGGAGGTCGCTGATACAAATGGAGTTGGCCGAAAGACTGATACGCTGGAAATGTTGATCGAAGCATGGTTGTCGGTATGGGCGTAGCTTTGTCGTGGAGAGTCCGAGGAACCTCGGCAGCATCGTGGGTCAAATGCGGGGCGTTAGCTTTTGCTGTGGGGGCTGAACGTATGTGCAACCTCAAGACACACTACTGCAGAATGTGTACAAACTAGGTTGAATGGAACATTCACGTCACTTAAACAACCATTCCTATGATGATAGAACGTTTGTTGTTGTTCTGCAGCAGAGGCCAGATGGATTTGAATACTAGCCACACTCATGAGAGAAATGAAAGCAGCCTACAAATGAGTACGAACGAAAAACATCAGTCACCAACATGTTTGTGTGAGAGTTCAGTCAAAAAGAAAGGGCACCAACACCACTCGAAACAACCAAAACAATTACCTCAATTAACCACACTCCGTCCTCTCCTTATGTATACCTACAAACAGTATGCCATTAGTAAATGGTATAAATCCTCGTCATGCTTAGTCTACTTGGACTTTCAACAACGATGGGGTGCTGCCTCAAGCTGTCCTGGTATTGACCTGGTCAACTGGGGCTTATTGTATACTTGCTTGACGCTCACCTGTTGATTTGGGAATTATACCCTAGGTATCCGCAGTCCACCACAGCGAGGCTGCTCTCCTTCGACTTCAAAAAGAGAGCTCGAATTCGCCATGAGCGTGTAAAGAGATAGGCTGACGGTCTGGGACTGAAGTGCTGGTGGTATCCTTAGTCCGTTTGGCCCGAACGTGGCAGGGCCAACGCGAATGCTCTTGGTAACGTGTATGGGGTTTTGCGTGATGTTTAGTAGAGAGCGATGCTGAAGGAGGACAATGCGTCTGTTTGGAAGGTACAATTGGACATTTATTCACGAGGTTAAATTGGGTGTAAAAAACATGTGCAAGATATTTTTAAGTATTCCACCGGCCTCTCCAAAACGGCCAATTCTGATATGGAAGGAATCTGTATAGTACTACTCCATTGGAGTCGCTGTACAGACAATCGCTTGTTCGAGATGACGAATACTGGAGGTCTTGTGAGACCTCTGAGAGCATCATGGACTGCTGCTGTACGTGTATATAATTAGCAGATATAGGCTCCTGATCATTAGAAATCATAGTGGTTGCATTTTGAGATCCGCTCAGGGTCCTATCTAGGACGAGGCTGGGATGTGCACGCCATCCAGGCATGCTGCATGCTGTGCGTGTGCTTATGACTCGGCAGTCGGTTCGGTCTGAATCCCAAGGTTGTGGACGGTTGTACATACAATAGCGGGGCTCACGGTAGAGAGGCAATCATTGCTTGCCGCCCTGGCTGTGTTACAATACAAAATTCAGGCCCTCCGGGTCACCAAGATTTACCAAATGATCCGTAGACGAGAGTATGTGATTGTGAACCCTACATAAGCGACTTTAGTACATATCTGAAGTGAGAGTCCAGCACTGTTGTTGCTTAGTAGCAAGTGGACTGTCTATTTGCGGCGTAAGTTTGAATTGGGCTTTGTTGGACAACTCCCAAGCTAGCACTGCGCTGCCGTATCGAATGCAAAGTCGAAGGGTTGCCAGCCTAGCTAGAGTGAGCAAACAAAGACAAATCTAGTCAACATCGTGCTGGGAAGTTGCTATCGTTTGTAAATCGTACCACGTTCATTTCAGTGATAGACGATCCTGCTGCATTTCGCATTCAATCCAAACAAACGTCCAGCAGGCTAGGTTGCTGTCTAGATGCCGATGGTTTTATCTACTGCCGTTCCTGAGTGAAGGTCAGGACCCAACGTTGATAGTTGAGTAACTGTGCGCGACGAACCTTCTTCCTGATTCGGCCTAGGATGAATTGGACGCGTGAGCATCTTGAGGTGCCGATGCTTCCAAATGGGTTTGCTGAGACATATGCTGACTTGCAGACGACTCTCAAGGGTGGATGAGTAGGCCCAAATGGGATGATGTTGCCTAGAAAGGGAATGTAGAGCAAAGAAAAGGGATTAAGTTACAATCTGGAGGAAGCCTTGTCACACTCGCTTGCATGGGCTGGCATTTGCTTTCGGCCCGAAGGGTCTATAAGATGGATATCACAGGTATTTCGGGTGGTGCAACCACCTTCAGTGCTGTCACTAGTCGCTGAACAAGCAAACACCATCATACGTCCATCAAGCCGGATATGATATTCGGTCAAGTTGACCACCTTGGAAGTCGTTGTGCATTGGTGGTAACAGTGCTTCGAAGTGCCGTTTTGGGCGCATGTCAGTGCAGCTTGATCCATGAGGTTCTGGTGTACAGTAAATGAACGTAAAATGATCGCCACTGATGCAACATATCCATTTACAGTGGAGAGTTACGAACGAAAGCTGCGATGACTGTCTGTACAAGTTGCCTCAGCACTCTATGGCTTCCCACGTATTTTGGATGACCTCCAGCCTCCTTCGCGCTTTGCTGCACCGTCATTGCCATGACGTCGTCCTCGAGCACGCTCAGATACCTCGTGACCGAACGCTCGAGCCTCTCGTAGATGGCTGCGAGCTCGTGATGAGGCGACTTGTGCCTGAGAGGTGATGAGGGGTGTGCTGTGACCTTGACAGGTGCGGTCGCGACGCTAACGTTAGCTAGGCAGCTGCGACCCCCTCCATCGTCACCCCTCTATCCGCCGTTTGGTAAGCACCTTGGAATCGCAAAGCTCTACACACCCACTCAAGCTCGTTAACATATACAAACTCTCACTTGCATTCGCACCCTGTTCGGCGAACCGAGTATCATCATGGCGTACAACTTTGTGCGCTCGTACATCGACACGTTCCGAGAGCGGACCGCCGCCATCAGCCACACTTCCACGTTCCGCGAAACCGGGCAGATCACACCAGAGGAGTTTGTCCTTGCTGGAGACTTCTTGGTCTTCAAGTTTCCATCGTGGCAGTGGGCAGATGCGTCATCACCAGCAAAGCGCATGTCGTATCTGCCTGAGGGAAAGCAGTTCCTAGTCACCCGGGGCGTACCCTGCCACCGCCGCCTCGACGACAACTTTGCCGGAGAAGCTGGGCAGGATGAGACGATTGTGGGTGATGGGTTCACCGCTGGCGAGGGCGGTGCAGATGATGATGGCTGGCTGCGAACAGGCGGCATGGCAGCAAGCCAGGAAGCCAAGGTGCGCGACGTCAGGACGGTCGACGAGAGCGGCAATCTAGGCGCAGCTGAGGAAGAGGATGAGATTCCCGATATGGAAGACGATGAAGACGACGAGGAGGCCATCATAAGAGATCCGCAGGCTGGCTCAGATACACAAGCGTATGTAGCGCTTTGAGACTGGCAAGAACTTGTGCAAGAGCGCAGGCATGCTGAAAATGTATCACTGACTCCGTTCCAGTCCTCTACGAACCTACACCCTCTACATCACATACTCAGCTCACTACCGAACACCACGCCTATACCTATCTGGCTATGGCTCGACCTCAGTACCACTTAAACCACAGGAGATGATGGAAGACATTGTTGGAGATTACAAAGACAAGACAGTTACCATTGAAGATTTCCCTTTCTTCGAACACGCTCTCAAGACAGCGTCAGTACATCCTTGCAAGCACGCTTCAGTGATGAAGGTGCTCTTGGATCGCGCAGATGCTGCTTTGAAGCTGCGACTTGCAAAGCTCAAGGCAGGCAAGGACGTGAGCAAGCTCGACAGCGGCATGGAGGCTCTTGTCGATGATACTAGACTATTGAAGCTCACTGAGCAAGCGAAGAACAAGAGTGGGGAGGAGGCCAAAGATGACTGGGAAGTACTCGAGGAACAAGATGACGAGGTGGCCATTCGCGTGGATCAATACCTCGTCGTCTTCTTGAAGTTCATGGCTAGGTATGTCATTATAAACAGCATGCGAAACCGTTTGCTAACCCACACAGTGTAACACCCGGGATTGAACATGACTTCACCATGGGTGTGTAACAACCAGACGGCTTTTCAGCTGTGTTTTTCTAGGAGTTCTGTTCTAGACTGTCTGGAGTTTGGTTGGAGCGGATCGGCATGGAATAGGCGCTTTTACTATGGAGGCGGTCGCAAACATGCAGTTCGTCAATCTTGGTTTCTTGAATGCTTCATTCGCTATTCTAGGCCAGGCTGGCCAAACGCACGTGGTAAAAATGCAGTGCGGCCATTGTTTTTATGTGTGATACCCTCCACTTACTGCATGTTGCCCCTTGTTCAGGTTCTTGTCATGGAAGCTAAAGCTGCTGTGGAAATAAGGTGCGCATCGACAGAGCGCGATGAGAAACACATCTGCTAAGCTTCTCACACTAACAAGAAATACTTTCAATCAGCTCGGTCCCGACTCCTGAGTGCTCTCTAGAGTGGAATTGACAATCGTGTTTTGGTGTTGCCATGAAGAATCGCTAACAGTAGGTAGGCACGGGTTGCCAGCTTTCACTTTTGTATCAACTTGCACCTCTTGTAAGGACCTATGAAAGCAGACCAATACCTCGTGGATTAAACAACAGTGAAGACAAGATTTTAGTCGATAAAATATAGCACGCATGTCGAATCATGCTGCCTATGCGTTTCGAAACACCGAGTAGCCGAGTGCTGACTTTCCATTCATACGTGTCAGTAAGGAGAAAAAGTTCAGCAAGACGTAACGTTGCTCACAGCAAATATCACCTTCACACGCGTGGGATCACTAAATTCCAGGACTCGTAATCCATGTTATCGTCCTCTCGTCGCCATGAGAGCATCTGCACAGTGAATGAAAGGTAAAATCACCCAAAAATCTCAAGACTAATGTCAAAAATTGATAGTTCCGCTCAGGACCACGAAACATATTGTTACGAAGTGTGGTGCAGCAAAAGTGCTGCTGGAGACAGAAATAGAAAACGATCCTTTGCCGATCAATGAAGGTGCTCGCACGATCAGTCACACCTGGCTTCGTGCAGCCAAGCATTCCAGTCTCTTTGATCGCTGTGCACAAGCTTTCAATACCGACAAGAACGACACCGGTTCGTCACTATCTAAGGCTTGCGCTAAAGCACAGTTGTGACGGTGTTTGCCTACAAGGCCATGGCTTGTGGTGTGAACCGGAGCGTAGCGTCGAAAGTCGAATCAAGCCGAAGATACTTTTGACTTGAAAATGATGCCAACAATCCGGAACCAGAACTAATGCGCGAGTAAGCATGTAGGGCTATATCAGCCAATCAACACACTTTGGTCACGCCCGCGCTTAGCAATTCCCACAGCTGTACAGCAAAGCTAAGGACAAGACTGAACCTGTACAACTCGAAGTCTTGCTTGTAGATGTGGGGGCCGGCCCAAAATCACGTTGATACACCAATATTTTCCAGCAGTAGGTCCACCATACTCACCTCTCTGACCATGACATCTAACAGCAGCCCTCTCCATGCGGCTCCACAAAACGGCCAATCCGATGTCTCGAAATGGCATTCAGAGACAGTACAACAACACAGTGAGCACAATACTAGCCGCTACGAGCCACTGGCACCTAGGTCGATCGATCTTGGGTCTGAACATCAATCGACGACACCATCGTCTACGGCATGTGAGCCCAGTCACCTTGAATCGAACTGTGATAAGCACCATGCAATCGAGGTGCCATCTCCGATTCGGGCACCTATAAGCTTCTAGACCCTTGAAACTATTGCCATCGTCATCAGTACCGGTGCCGTTGTCGTAATCATTGCTGTTTTGTACTGCGAGAATGGAAAATCGCTTGCAAGCTGGAAACTCGACGTCACTCTCGACACAGTCGTAGCTGTTTGTGGCACGCTTGCACAAACTACACTCGCATTCGCGAATAGGGCGTGTATTGGGCAACAAGAGTGGAACTGGTTGCGCAGGGAGCCGGATGGTCTCATTGCTTGGGGGAGGTTTGACGAGGCAAGTCGAGGGTCATGGGGGGGAACAAGTCTGTTCGTATGGCTGCGAGCCAGGCAAGGTTTCTCTCTAGCACAAAGCCTTTTAAGACTGACACATTACGCAGATGCTGGTGCAGATCTGGGAGCCCAAGTCACGGTTGGCGCCATCGCCTTCGATCCTTTCCTCCAAGCAGTGATCGGCACTCACGACCAACTGGATAGTATTATCGCAAACGCTGTTGCCGCTGTTGGACAGGCTTGGAAGATAAAATAGTTGACGTATGAACAGAATGAATGGTTCAGCTTTGTTGATGGACACATCGACTGTTAAATTCAACCACATCGCAACTATAGACAGCAGACCAGATTTTGGCTTCATCAGTTCCGTCTACAATGGGGTTTAGAACGCCTCCACTCTTCGTAATGATGCCACGGGAATGGAGTGCAGCGGTGGAAAGTGCACATGGCCTGCCTATATATCAGCCGCCGCCTGCAGTTCTTGCAAAGCTATTTCGACTCACATGAAGCGTATCAAAATGTCCGGGGCAGGTGGTACTAACATTCCAACACCAATCACCCTCCTCAACCACGTTGGAGATTCTATCATGTTCGGATCGTCATATGCAAACATGAAAAACTATACCAGTTCTGAGATGGACCCTCAGTAGAACCCGACGGTTTCAACGGCTATCCATACCCACTTGACTACAATGACGGCAACTGAAAACAATAGGACCACATCTTCCAGGATATGAACACGTTACTCGTGGCGTTCACGGTCGTGAGAGCTTCCGACGAGTTCTTAACTCCAAGGTCAAATGGGAAGACTCGCAGCCAACAGCCATTGAATGCGCTCTGTACCTTTGCGCCAACGCGTAAGAAACAAGGAGCGAGATCAATGCTGCGGCAGAGCGAACTGTGGGTTCATGGACACATAGGGCACCATGATCATGTGGAATCGACGGGGACTCGGACGCTTGGAACCCGGGACCGGGAGCTGTGGGCTGGGTAGCGAGCTCGGGCAGTAGACTGTACGACGCACGAATCGACTGGACCAACACCCAGATCATCATCCCTGAGGCACTGTCAGAACCTCTTCCACCAGCGGTCAGGCGCCAGTTCAACGTCTCGCGCGGTTTCGTCTTCAGCGCCACGAATTGCCTGATCGATTACACTGTGAGTGAGAACGCGAGGAGCCAAGCTTTGTACCAAGGCACAGGCTCTTCCGCTACGAACGAGACATGAGACATGATGGGTGTTTCATGGCAGACTGCTGCCATGCCTCCCATCATCGACGCGCTGTGGAATTCCACCAACCTGACCATCACATTCGACAATGTGGCTAGAAGCTTGATAAACCAGATCCGCGACATTCCTCCCGACCGACATCAGGGACAGTTGCACAAGTGGTGGCTTCACGTTTGAGTTGATTGGGCCCACCTTGCCTATCCTATCTTCATGCTGGTGACCGGTGTCGTGTACGTGGTCCTTACCATGGTCAATTCCCCGTCTACGCATGCTCATATGGAAAGAATGGGCACTGCTGACATTGTTGCACGGCTTTGACGACGAGACACAGAGACTAATGAGAGCAGAAAGAAAAGCTGATCGACCCAAGATCCTGGTGCGGTTTGAAACAGACGAAAAGGATTGCTGAAGGCTTGTAACGCAGCAGTGAAAAAGTAAAGTAGAGTGCGAACTGTCAATCGAAGATGGCTACAGCGCTCGAAAAACGGCATGAATCATCACATCCAACATCATCGGCCAAACCTAAGTCTCGATCTTAATGACCCACGATAAACCCACGCCAGCCCGGCAGCAACCGTGCTGACCGCGCCCACCACCAACGTCGTGTTGCTCACATACGTCTCCTCCCTCACCCTTCCGATCTTTGTCTCCTGTCTACCATTCCCAAACACAACCTTGCTCGCGCTCCTCTGTCCGCCCAAGGCATCCGTCGTCTCAAAGTCATCCCAGTCCACCTTGCTCAGCATCTCCTGGTACTCAACCACAGTGCCGGACCAATTGTTTGTGATTTTGCCATCCTTGTTCTTGTACCAGCTGCCACAGTTCGCGTCGGCGAAACTGCTCTTTTCCAGAATAGCTTGAATCTTGTCGTTGAACGCGTCCGTGCGCGACTGCTTAGGCATAAGCCCAATGCGGCAGTTACGGTTCCTTGCGTCCAGCACGGCCGATACGAGGGTGTTGAGATAGCGGGATTGCGCTTCGATCATCAGGATGATGGAGTTGTGGCCCAGGTTCGTGTTGGGTCCATAAAACATACCGAAGTTGGGAAGGCTGGAAACCGTTGTGCCGTACAGAGCTGAGGCGCCGCCAGACCAGATATCTGCCAAGGAACGATTGTGCGTTCCAGTCACCTTGATCGGGTAAAGGAACTCGACGGTTCGAAAACCAGTTGCGAGGACGATCATGTCGTGATCGTGGTGTTCGCCATTTTCCAGCTCGATGCCGGTTTCTGTGATACGTCTGATTCTGTTTGTCTCGAGAGTAGTCTTTGAGCTCGCGACAGCGGGGTAGTAGTCGTCTGATATGATGACCCGCTTGCACCCCGGATTGTAGGTCGGCGTGAGTTTATCCCAGAGGTCGGGACGGTCGGGAATTTGTTTGCGCATCATGTCGTTGCAAAGTGTGCGCAGCATGTCGGCGAACGCAGAGTTGCCATCGGTTACAGCGTCATAGAAAGACTCGCGAAAGTCCATCATGTCTGCGCGCTTGCGCCAGCGGACAGGCGGGAGGTAACGGTAGACTGCGCGGCGCAGATCTGAGACGGGACCGTCTTCGCGGGGGATCACCCAATTTGGGGAGCGTTGATATATCGTGAGATGCTCCGAAACTGGGAGAATCTCAGGGATGATCTGAGCAGCCGTGGCTCCTGTGATGTAGTTAGAGGACTCTTTCCCAGGACCGTAGATTTAATTCACGCACCATTTCCGACTACCCCGATCTTCTTGCCTTGCATGTCATAACTCCAATCCCATCTAGCACTGTGCATGATCTTGCCCTTGAAGTTGTCCAGCCCTTCGATATCCGGATAGCGCGGCTGGTTGAGCTGGCCAACAGCCGATATCAAGAAGTCGCTCTCAATCGAGTAGCTTGGGCTGAACTCGGCATCTTTCCCTCCTGTCACTTTGACGTCCACTTTCCAGCGAGATTGACTGTCGTCCCATGTCGCAGCTTCGACTGATGTATTGAACCGGATGTATTTGTAGAGCTGGTACTTGTTTGCCACATTACGGAGATATTCCTAGTTCCGATTAGAGAATCCAGCAGGGGCTGTGGGCAGGAATACTCACGAGAATCTCTTCTTGACCTGGATATTGGCGCGTCCAATCTGGGTTTTGTTCGAAAGAATACGAGTAGAGCATACTCCACACGTCACAGCAACACCCGGGGTATTTGTTGTCGTGCCATGTCCCACCTATGCTCGAAGACTTCTCGACGATGACAAAATTGTGGCATTTGTTGCGCTTGATCAGGTCGATAGCCATACACATGCCTTCTTACCGTAAGTGGAGCCTTTGAACCGTCGCTGTTCACGGTAACGTACCAGATATGCCAGCCCCAATGATCACAACCGCTGCGCTGGTATGGTCCTTGTTTCCCACGGGAACCTGGGGCCATGGTTGTGAGCCACCCATATTGCGTGTGCTACTGGTCTTCAGTTGCTCCACAAAGCTGGAGGGTGGATTGATACAAAAGATGAGCAGGGAGAGATGACATAAACTTGAGCAGATGGACGTCAGAACGTGAACAAGAGGTAAAGCATCTCGTGTCGAGATTCGGACAACCGGACCCGAATTGAGCAGCGTTTGAGCGTATAAACAAGTGGCACGTGTCCGAACATGTTCTGATCGTCATGATGTGGAACGCGACTTCCCCTCTCCTTGGTTCCTCCGAGGTAATGCGTGCGGCTTGCCATAAGGCCTCTTCGCGTTTAGTGGCAGCATTTTTGTGTATCAAGACCAAGACAGGCACCTACTGCGGCTCGTAAGCGACTCTCACTATTGATGCATCCTCGATAAGCCTGGCTGGTCAACACAGCTGTTTGCCGTCGAGCGTTGCAGCGTCGCAGCGTCGCAGGGATGAGGGCAGGGCTTCGTAGACGGGGAGGGAGCCGAGGCGGCGGGAGCTAACCTCAGCCCGGGTCCGCCTGCCCCACCGACTCGACCTCGACGATTCGTACTTCTTGATCTGTGTGACACGCTCGTGCTCAGCTGTTCCGAGTCAGCTTCTCGGCCGCTTCACAAGGGTGATTGATTACGTGGTTCGGTTGTAGAGGCTTCGATTTCTCCTTCACTACCCTCCCTCCTACTCAAACGGTCAAGGTACTATCATCCCATACTGAGCCTCTCCAAGCCAACCCTGACCACATCAGATTTAACGAAACGCCGCCGTCTATAGATACATGCTGCCGTGCTACGAGACCAAGGAGATAAGAAAAGCGTCCTGCCGTAAAGTGCTACCATCCAAGCCGTGTCCACCCACGCCGTGCTGTATGCGCTGTTGCCGATGAAACTGAGGTATGTAGATGAAATGATTCGCTTTTGCTTGCTATGCAGTGCAAATGAGACGTAAGGAAAATCGGGGAATCCACTTTTCAAGATCCAGATATGCAAAACACAAATGAAAGGGGTATGTCGCGAGTATGATGTAGGTTGCAATGATCTCAAGGATGGAGGGGGGCCTCTTCTTTGTTGTTTGTGGTGGCGACGTCTTCGTTGTGTTCCGTCAGTTGCTTGACGTACTCCATGGACGATGGTTCGGTAGACGCTGGCTCGACGGCGGCGGGCTCTGTGATGGTCGGTTCAGCCGGTTCGCCGTCTTTGCTTGTTCTCTCCTCGGCGACATCGCTTAGCTCAGAGCCCCCGTCAGAGTCGGGATCCTGATACTCGAGGGATTGATGGAAATTGTCGGGGGTGATGGTCTGAGCGGATACATGGCGTTGCTTGACCTGCTCCGAAGACAATTGGCGGCGTGGTGTCTTCTCGTTTCTTTCGGATCCAGGGCTGACAACGGTCCCATCGCTGACGCTGCCATCTCGCTCATCAGCAGAAGCTAGTTCTTGTGCTTCTTGGAGCTGCTTCTTGGTTTTCAGCCTCTCTTCAGCCGTGGTGTTGTGCCAGTCGGGTCCAAACTGAATGACAGAAGCCTTCTTGCCGTGTACAGTGAAGCTGCCCTTGCTCCGCGCTAGGCCTTCGTTTTCTGAGGCGCCGTCGCTGGTGATGGTCGAGGCCGAGTCTCGTCCTTTGTGGCTGCGACGGTGCGACGAGCTGCCGTGCGAGTCTCGAAGCGTACGGTGTAGACTTCGCCTGTGCTTTGTGCGCGATACAGGAGAACCTGCGTGAGATGCAAGGCTTTGCTCTGCATCCGATTCGACAGCTCCATCGGTAGCCCGCTCTGGCGACTTGGCCTGAATGGCATCCGTCTCGATGAGAGGAGGTGTGGCGTATCGAACGTCATCATCCGAGTCATCATCGGAGCCCACCGTACCATCGTCAAAAGTCGACACAGATGGTCGTTTATCAGCGGGGTACATCCTGGGGGATTGGACAGAAGAGCTAGCCACCGAGCTTCGGCGGTCTGACGTGGGTGGGCTGAACGAGATGGGCGGCACACTGTAAGAGCCTGACGGAAAGGTAGGGCTTGTCTGGCGAGACATGTCTGGGGGCGTTTTGAACACGCTCTCGTCCATGTCGGTATTCCCAGAAGACTTTGTGGTTGGGCGCGCGGTGGATCCTTCGGGGGAAAGTGGCGGTTTATGACTGTTGGTGAGGGAGCTCGTCTTGGACGCCAGACGGGCCAGTCCGCTGATCTTGGACGTTTTGCTGGTCGAGGCAGGAGAGCTCTGCGCTGGCGGGGCTTGGGAAGATTCCGCTATGCGATCATTCCGCGCCTGTGTCTCGGTAGCGCTTTGTCTCTCATCCTCCAGCTCGTGTGCCAGGATGTCGCGATGACATTTCATCCGCCATATTTCGATGCGAGACCACTTGAGTTTTGCCGATAGGCGACCGGCTGCGTGTATGACCAGCTCTCGCGTTTTGGGCTGGATGGGGGCCAGGATTTGAAGATGTCGGGCATCGCGGAGACGGGCTTCGAGCTCCTTGATGGCATCGGCAAGCTTGTCCTCGGAATCAGAGATGCGAGCCTGCATCATGTCTCGTCGTGCCGTCACGACTTGTTGGGCAAAGTGGCTGTCAATCTTGCCGCTCTGGACGAGAACGTCGCCGGTCGCTGTAGGTATAGACTTGCCAGACTGGGACGAGTCCAGACGTCTGATGCCACGATTCTTCTGTCCTTCATACAACCCACCAATCATGCCTCTCGAACGAACGCCCAACGTCTCAAAGGCGGCGGTGTAGTTGAGAACGCCAAGCCAGTCGTTTAGGTCTTGTTCGCTGTCAGCCAAGAACGTCTCCTCTCCGATCTTGGAACACATGGAGAAGGCGTGCTTGTGCCTCTTGTACGTGTTGTCGACCAAGGCGACGGCGCCGTCCATGGGTATCATGTGATCCTGCTTGAACTCCTGCAGCGCTGGCGAAAAGACGGCGGGACCCGCTTCGCCGTGTTTTAGGTGCTGTTCATGCTGGCTCATCAAATTCTTAGCCCAGCTGCTGTTGCGGAACAGCGAGAGGCCTGAGCGGGTGAGCACAGCGCCCCACTCCTGCCAGGGAGAGCGCGCCTTTTTGCGTTTTGGATCCTTCCTCCACAGTATGCCGACCTTGGTTACGGGCATCTCGACAATGCCCACCGACGTGCCGAACGGGTTCTCCTGGGCGGCTTCTGACATGAAGGCTTCTGGCCGGGAGCGCGACGAGACGATCTGAATGACGCCGTATCTGGTGAAGGACTTGTAGATGTTCTTCGTGTCCAGCGTGGCAGCGGTGCCGAGGTAGTTGTAGGGGTCGTCCAGGTTCATGACATCCTTGATGGTGGGTCGGAGGACGTCCAGTTTGCCTTCGAAGATCAACGTGTAGGGGTCGATGGGCTCCTTTTTGACTTTGCGAGCCGGGTCGTTGGGGCCCTTGAGCACGGCTGTTCTCCTGCTCTTCTTGGACGAGATGTTCTTGAGATCGACTTCGTCCTCGATGTGGATGAATGGCGTGTATACGACGTTGTCGTAGATGCAGCCGAGAACGTCGTCGGAAACACCGTCGCAGGAGGAGTTCTTGATGTAGTCGTGCCTCTGCATCTTGCGTTTGTTGTTCTTGTTGAAGAAGTCGGTGTGGAGGATGATGATGGAGAAGGAGATGAAGTAGGCTTTGTCTGTGTTGCGTTAGCAGGGGAGGCGTGTGGGTGCGAGCGAGAGGCAACGTGCCTGTGTTGATGTAGATGCCAGGGTTGCATTCGTGGTAGCGGTCGGCGAAACCCTGCAATAGGCGGTCGATTTGCTGGGTTTCTTTGGGCAGCTCGACCTGCATGAGCAACTTGCGAACGGCCATGTCGATGGGATCGCCGAAGAAGGCAAACTTGCGCATGTAACTTCGCAGGACGGACAGCAGGAAGGCGTCGTCCGTCTTGGACAGGTGGCTGGCAATGACGCTCTTGTCGACGTTGTTGGCTTCGATGCGCTCCAGGTAGCGACCGGGGGTCTCGCCTTCCTCGCGGTCGGGCATGAGCAGCGTCTCCCTGCTCAGGCTGAGCGAGTTCTGGTGCGAGGAGCTCGAGGTGGCCGTGTATCCGTGGGCGGGCGAGCCGTGTCGGGATGGGTGGAGATCGTTCTGACGAAATCGAGCGAGGCTGAAGAGGTTGCTGAAGCTGGTGCGTCCGGCGGTGGTGGAGATGGAGGTCCTGCCGCTGAAGCCGTTGGGGGGAGTTGGGGAGGGGTTGTCGTCGGACAGGCGGCCGAGCGAGCCCATGGTGGAGGAGCGGGCGCGCAGGCCCATGCGGTTGGGGGGCTGTGGCGAGGAGCGAGCCGAGCGGGCGGATCGGGACGAGTCGTTGCGGAAGAGGGAGGCGGCGGCGGGGGAGGCCAGGTTCAGCGAGGTGGCCGCCAGGGCGAGCTGGGAAGCCGAGGGCAGCGGGGGCGTGTGGGTGCCATGGTCTCCTTCTGTGTAGCGGCGAGCGGTCAGGGGCGGACTGGCGGTGGGCGAGGTGGGCGAGGCGGGCGAGGCGGGCGAGGCGGTGCAGGCGGTGCTGAGGGCGCCCGTCGAGGGGCGCGGGGTTGCGGGGGCCGTGTCTGGGAACTGGGGCGGGTCGATCTTCATGGGCAGGGGGAAGAGGGAGGCGCGCTGCTTGCGGCGTCCAAAGGCAAAGCGGGTCGAGGCGATGCGCTGGGGGTGCGGGGGCCGGGCGGTGGTCTCGAAGGAGACGTGGCCGCCAGAGCTGCCGTCGGAGCGCGACGACTCGGAGGCGCGGGGGGCGGGGGGCAGCAGGGCGGCGGCGCCGTCTGCAAAGTCGCGGGCCTCGGAGCGCTCGTCGGGCCGCTGCTGGGTGGAGGAGAAGCGGGCGGCGGTGTCGTGGTGGCGGTGGTCGTCGTCGTCGTCGTCCTCAAGCGGGTCGTGCTTGCTCTTGTTGGGGCCTAGGGGGGCGCGCTTCTTGTCCATGGACTTGCGCAGGAGGCCGCCGGGCCTGTCGACGCTGGCCGGGTCGAAGGAGCGGCGGCGCAGGGTGAAGTGCTGCAGGCGTGTGCGCTTCTTGGCGGCGGGCGGCGGGGCGGGGCGCGGGTCGTGGTGGTGGTGGGTGAAGGTGGGCGGGGTGGTGATGATGGCGGGCGGCGCTGCAGGGACGGGCTACGTCAGTGGTGTGCTGTGGACTCGCTCTCGCAGACTCGCTTTCACCTACGCTCGTTGCTGGGCTCTGCGGCGGCGGCAGGCACGGGGGGCACGGGGGGCGCCTGGTCGCGGTCGCGGTCGCGGGCGGCGTGCTCCTTGGCGGTGGTGGAGAGCTGGCTGTCCGAGGCATGGCGGAACCTCAGCATGGAGAAGCGCCGTGGGTTGGATGGGCGGGGCGGGGCGGGCGGAGCAGGAGGAGCAGGAGGAGCGGCGAGGGCGTCGTCGGGCGTGTCGTCGTGGGCGTCGTCACGGCTGTGGTCGCGGGTGTCGCGGGCATGGCGGGCGTCGAGAGCAGGCGCTGGGTAGGCGTAGGCGTAGGCGTAGGCGTCGCTCGAGGCCCGGCGGCCGCCATGCTCAGACACGGCCAGGCGGTCGGGCGCTCGCAGGTCGGGCGGGCTGTCGTGCTTGCGGCCTCGGTCGCCGCGCTTGAAGAGGCCACTCGGGTCCAGCGTCGACCTCCTCTTCAGGTCGTGCTCGCTGCGTCCGGGTCGGAGACGCATTCTGCTGCGCGCCGGGGGCTCCAGCTCATGTACGCGCGGGCGGATTCACAGCGCGGTACATGGGGTACATGGCACACGTACAGCACCAGCAGGGGGAGGGCACAGCGGAGGGG